>SNQJ01S0194481.1:0-17635 GCA_010110895.2 Picea sitchensis | reverse complement strand
TGTTAAGAGGAAGTATTCCACATATGCCAAGGATTTTTATGATGTAATACAAGCCTTGAAAAAATAGAAGCATTATCTTATCCCAAAGGAGTTTGCTTTGTATATTGACAATCAAGATTTGTAGTTTATAACCAAACAAGAGAAATTGAACTAGAGATATTCCAAATGCATAGAATTCATGAAGAATTTTACTTTTTTTATCAAGCATATTAGTGGAAGTGCTAAAAAATTTGTAGATTCTTTGAGCAGGAGATGTTTGATCTTGCAGGAATTCCAAGTGGAGACCTTGGGATTTGAACACTTCAAGGAGATGTATCAATAAGATTCAGATTTCAAGGAAGATTATGAAGCATGTGAGAACCCTTTGCTAAGGTACATAAATCAATGGATGGAGTATTTGATCCAAGATAGGTTTTTTTTCAAAGGAATCCGATTGTGTATCCCAAAATGCTCGATGAGAAATAATTTACTAAAGGAGAAACATAATGGAGGTTTGGTTAGATACTTTGGCCATGATAAAACATATGCGCAATTGAGTTCTTCATATTATTATCTAGGCATGAGGTCTGATGTGAATAATTTCATTGACAGATGTAGAATCTACCAATATGCTAAAGGAAAGGAGTAGAACACATGATTGTATCAACCATTGCCTATTCTAGACAGGTCGTGGGATGCTCTAAGTATGGACTTTGTTATGGGATTACCAAGAACCCATAGAGGAAGTGATTCAATCATTGTGGTGGTTGACATATTTTAAAAAATGGCACATTTCATACAGTGTCACAAAACCAATGATGCTACTCACATAGTGAATTTTTAGTTTAAAGAAATTGTGAGATTCCATGGGTTGTCAAGGAGAATAATTTTAGATAGAGATACCAAATTTGTGGGACACTTTTGGAGGACCTTGTGGAAGAAGATAGGGACAAGTTTGTCTTTCAGTTCAGAATTTCATCCTCAAATAGATGGACATACTGAGGTAGTGAATTGAAGCTTAGGGAATATTTTAAGGACTTTGGTCACTGAACATAACAATCAGTGGGATCAAATTCTATCGCAAGAATATTTTTCATATAATGACTCAACGAATAGGAGTACTGTTAAGATCCCATTCTAGATAGTATATGGAATGCATCCAAGAGGAATTCCGGAATTGAGATATTTGGGATGGGATCAATTATGAAGTGCAGGACCAGAGGACTTTGCTTCAAAGATGCAGAAGTTACATGATCAAATTAAGGTACAACTACAGGAAAGAAACTAGAGATACCAGAGAAGAGTAGACTAGAGGAGAAGAGAGGTAATTTTTAAGATTGGAGATCAAGTGTTATCACACATGAGGAAGGAAAGATTTATGAAAGGGAAATATAACAAGCTAGAGATGAAAAATATAGGACCTTGTAAGATCCTCAGAAAATTTGTTGCAAATGCTTATGACATTGAATTTCCAGAGGACATTGGAATATCACCAATATTCAATGTAGCAGACCTATAACCTTAGAGGATAGATGATACAAAAGGGACATAAGATCAATAGGAGATTCAGTGGAAGCAATATATTCCCATAGTAGAGAAGCCACAAATTGAGAATATTTTAGATCATAAGATTGCGAATAAGACCAGGAGAAAAGTTTATGAGGCGTATCTGGTTAAGTGGAAAGATCATCCAATAGAAGATGTCAATCGGATAATTGCAATTGATATCCATAAGCATGTAAAGATAGTGCAGGATCTCATGGACAGGAGTCCATGAATATTTTTGTCCAGAGGAGTATGATGCATGAGCATCACCATCAACATTCAATGAGGCCAAGCAAAGGACAACTCAACATCCAATGAGAGTGCATCATTTTTCTATTTTGAAAGTATTCTAATTAAATGCCCTTTAATGTTTTGAAGCTTGAGCCATTGTATGACATCGCACAAGATTGTAATTTCCTTAATTATATTTAATATTGTACATATATTGAACATCGACTCATATATGGTTTGTAATTATCAATTTATTGAAATCAGCCTTAGTGGTAGAATTATTTAATTATGATGTGAAAGAACTAGAGTAGTTAGAAGGAAGGCTCGAGAAGCCTCTCCATGTATAAATGTATGTAATCTATGCCCAAAAGAGGTTGTTGAAGATTATTTTCTATTTTGTTGGAGTTTATTTGTTATCTTGATAAAGAAGATAAGTTCAGAGGTACACGAACACTTTGTAGATGTTTTGCTGAAGGAATATATTACAGGAGATTTGCTTCAAATGTCTGAGTTTTGCTTATCTCTGAGTTAATTTGGGTAATGTTATGTTATCTATGTTCTTCTATGTTTTATATGCCTACGTTCATTTCATGGTTGAATGAATGAACCTTTGATGTTTTATAAGTTTCAATTGTTTCTCTTTCGAAAAGCCTAGTGCAAGGAGTGCACAGTGCCATGCAAGGAGTGCGAAGGAAGAGTCATTTGAAACTCTTTTTCTTAGGGGATATAACGTGAAACTTTGAAGAGTGAGTGCAAGGAGTACACACATAATTAGTGGATTATACAAGCTAGAGGAGACCCATGCAAGGTGTGCACAGGGCCAACACTTTGTCAAGTGTTGGAAGATTCTCAAGGAGGACGAACACAAGGAATGAGCACGAGGATTTTCCAAAAATCTTCAAGACTTAAGTTTTTAAGGAGTAGCGTAAGGAGTGCGTCGGGGGTTCGAATCACTTAGATTGATAAAGCTCAAGAGGAATAGTGGGAAAAATTCCTTAGATGATAGATTCACTTTGTTTGGAGGACTAGCAGATGGGATCCATTAGGGAGGAACCAAACTATTTAGCAATCGTTGGACTTGGAGAAGAAGCAGAGGTTTTAACCCGTGAAGTCCTTCGAACTTCGCGAGTTTGGAGATATCCATGTGTTGGGTATAAAGGAGAGATATTTACCAATTTCCCGAAGTCTGAAATCAATCTGGAACGTTAGTGGTGGAGGGACATGTGTCCGCAGATCAACAATTATCTGGAATTTCAGTTTTCCAATGAAACCAAAGTGTGGTTGCAGGAGCATGAAAGTTTCTCGAAGCTCTGAAGGATGGAGTGGATCCTGACCATTGGCGTCAGAGCCACATGTCAACAAATTTCTGGTAGTTCATAAGTCCTACACTCCAGGGAAATGGCAGTGAAAAGAGTTTTGAGTTGAGAACTCCTGAAGGCCCGAAGGTTAGAGTAGATCTTGACCATCGGTTTAGAGGGACACATGGATAGTGAATCTATCCTTCGCCAATTCGGTGTTTAGTGATTTTGGAGTGTGGTATTACGAAGACCCCTGAAGACCCGAAGACTAGAGCAGAACCAATCCCTTCAATTTTAAGGACACGTGGACTGTGGATCCTAACTCCTCACAACATCAGAGTTCAACAATCCAGGGAGTTGTCTATGTCAACCTCTCAAAACTCTCGAAGCCCAGAGTCCCGAAAATCCTCGTGGACCGTAGATTCCCGACACGTGACGAGGACAATCGATTCCTTCAGCTTTTTGGTTTTCTGCGAGTTTGATGTTCAGGAGAAATGTTGAGTGTTGTTGTTGGAACTCCCAAAGCCTAGAGCTCTGAAGTGCCAAATTTTTCTGCTTGTTGAAAGTTATCCCATGGTTTTGGCCCAAGGCCATGTAGAAGACTATGTTAGAGTGTTAATACCATCACGAACTTGATTTTACACATGGGGAAAATGGAAAATTCTTTTGGAGAATAATTTCGAGGGCTCAACAGGGGCCCGAGAGCTAATTCAGATCCTTAGTGTAAGCGATCCTTAGACTGAGAGGTCACGTGAACCCCTAGGAGTGGTGGGGTTTTTCATCACACACTATAATATCACAAGAGGCTACAATCAAGCAGGAAGAGGAGGATTCATAGGTCAAGGAAGAGGAAGATTCAACAAAGGAAGAGGATTGATTATATGTTAGAAGTGTAACCATCTTAGGAATTTAGCGTGAGATTGTCTCAACCCCTGCACAATGTGTACATATTGTAGACAGTTGGATCATGCGAAAAAAAGTTGTCTGCAGCTGATTGCGAAGTGGGAGGAAAAGAGGAACTATAATGTTCAGATGATAGTATCATAATATCATGAAGATCAAACAAGAGTAGCAACAGTTATGTGTGGAGGAGAAAGAATAAGAGCATATGTGACAGAACAAGGAATCTAGACTGACCAGTGGGTCAAGAAAGAAACAAAACCTCCTCCGACATTTGACCCAAGAAGAGAGAGAGACACTTATAAACAAGGAAGGAAGGGGTTTATAGAGACAAAATGGGTAGCATTGACTTCAAAACATGTGTATGACATGCTACTTGTGTATGACATGGCTCCAACATATGACCACTCGATGGAAGAAAAGACAATTGAGAAGGTAAGTACTCTGAAAAGTTTCTTAAAGAGTTGTTTAGAACTAATGGAGGGTGAAACTACATTGAATTCACTAAGTGGGATGATTGACCTATGCACACAAGATAAATAAGAACCTAGTGCACATCGAGAAGTTAACCAAGTACAATGCAAGAAGAGGATGAATAAGGAATTTTGATTTAATGCACAGGTAGGATATTACAATATGGATAATATTATTTTGGATCTAGTATATTATGTGAATTTCATACTGAGGAAGACATGGGAAATTATGAGAAAACCTAAGTTAATCTAGTCACCTATTCAGTTAAGGTTAGAAAATCAACACAAGATTGTCTCGATTGGAATACTGACATGGGTGACTTTTAACATTGATGGAGTGCACAACATAGCAGATTTTGAAGTCATCGAGATAGTATATGGTAGAAAACCTTATCCATATTTTCTTGGAATCGATTTGGATTTCAACAACCAATCTATTATTGATCTGAAGCAGAGGTAAATGATCTTTGAAGTAACATACAAAAGAGTTATTGTTCCATTGGATCCCACATAGGGAAGATGATATGTGGAACCAACGAAGGGAAAATAACTAAATAACCTTTATAGTATGACCATGCAGATCGATGACTATATTAATCTAACTGTTGAAGGCATAATCAGTTGGTGAAGTATCAATTCTTATGCATCAGATTCAAAAGAAGCCCTGGAACATTAGCAAGAGAGATTGCATGAGGTATCTACAAGAAGACGTGTTCTTATTACCCACACATTGCATTGGATTGGAGCTGAGGTATGTGATCCCCCGAAGTATGATGGACTAAAAGATGTGGATATTTTGTAACATAATTTGAATTGTAGATAACATATCAACAAATATTGATAGTTTTATATATTGCACTGAAAGTGACTCCTGCAAGATGGTGGGATGCACATAAGGATGGAATATATAATTGGAAGAAATGTAGAAGGTTGTTACAGGTCAGCTTCATAATAGAAACTGAATACGCCACACATAAGTATACCAGGTTGAGTTTTCCTATAGATTATCTAACATAGTGCACTACGACATGGAGCTTAGTACCTAAGAAAGAATGGATGCACTTGTTTGTACAGACCTTGGATACAATCTCAAGGAATTGGTACTTAGAACTAGAAGTACACAAAGGAAAAGCATATTGGGAATACTTGAGTTGCAAATTGAAGGTAACTTTCAAGTTTGAAGATGATACTCCTTCGATAGACACAACTTTGTAGATTATCAAGACCAAGATCTTTACGCTAGAAGATTCAAAGATACTAACATCCTTATATAGTGCACACAAATATTATGTGATTGTTTAAGAGGTTTTGGAATATTATAATGTTGTTGAAAAGGAACAAGAGGATGAAGAATTTGTGTGGATCTGTAAAAATTGTGTGGATCTATAGAAATTGAATGATGTATGCTTACATGACCCGTTGCCAACCCCATTTATAGATGAAGTTTTGGAGAATGTAGGAGGACATGAAGATTACCATTTACTAATAGATTCTTCGGGTATCACCAGATTAAGATTGCATAGGAAGATAGGAATAAGACAACATTTGCAACAAAATGGGGATGCTATGAGTATATAGTCATGTTGTTTGGGTTGAAAAATGAACCAGTAGTATGCTCCCACACTGTTGTCGTAACTTTTAAAGAATTTATTCATAAGTTCCTAGAAGTATATTTGGATGATTAGATAATATTCGGTTTGTTGAAATACCATGTTGAAACTTTGTGCTTGATGTTAGATAGATGTAGACAATTCCAGATTTATTTGAAATTGAATAAGTGCATTTTATCCGCACCATTTGGTATCATGTTGGGTCATGTAGTATGTAAACAAGGAATTTCATTTTATCTTGCGAAGATTGTTGTTATTGTTTATTTACCACCACCTACTTCAATGTGACAACTAAGAGAAAAAATGGGTCATATGGGGAACTATAGAAATTTTATTAGGGGACACATGTAGATCACAACCTCGTTGGAGAAGATATTGAAGAAAGAGGTCAAGTTTCAATGGAATGAATAATTTAAACAAAGTTTGGACACCTTAAATAAAAATCTAGTTACCGTGTCAATTCTAGTATTTCCATATTGGAAGAAAGAATTCCATGTCCATGTAGATGCATCATCTATAGAGTTAGGCATAGTTCTAGCTTAGACAGGGGAAGGAGGTTTGGATCATCTCTTCGTATTTTCTAGCTGAAAGTTGTCGACTACTAAACATAATTTCACTACTACAGAGGGTGAAGGATTGGCAATGGTGTATGCACTACAAACGTTTATAAATTATCTTATAGGCTCTCATTTTAAGATGTATACAAATTATTCTACGTTGAGATACTTAGTCAATAAGACAGTGTTGGAGGGGAAGATATGCAGATAGATATTACTATTTCAGGAGTATGACTTTGAAGAGATTATGAAACCTTGGAAATTTAACTCATGAGTTGATCATTTGTCACGCATACTAACAGGGGAAGATGTAGGAAATTTTGATGACATTCTAGAAAATGCACACTTTTTTGTAGTACAGATGGTCAATGATTACTTCAAAGATATTTTCTAGATATTGAGCATAGGAGCAGCCCCACTCGAATTTAGAACTATGCAGAAGAAACAATTAGTAGTAAAGGAAACAAATTATCAGCTTATAGAAAGGAATTTGTATAAGTTAGGCACAAACTGTATTCTTCAGTGATGGCTATTGGAGCACAAAATAATTATGATATTATCAAAGGCACATGAAAGAGTTGCGGGACACCACTATGCATGGAAAGGGACGTCTTAAAATATTTTTCACATAGGACTTTGGTGGCCCACCCTTCAAAAGGATGTTAAGGAGTTCTATCAGACCTATGATGTCCGTAAGAGAGTTGGAAAGCCATCCATAAGAGACAAGATGCCTTTACAAATTAATACCACACGTTACATTGCAGGATTTTGACAAATGGGCAGTTGATTTCATTGGACTAGTCAACCCACCAGCAAAAAGGTCAGGAGAAAGATATATAATCTTTGTGACGTATTATTTTACCCAATGGGATGAAGTAGAACTTGTCAGAGATTGTAGCACAAAATCTAATGCACAATTTATTTTTGAGAATGTTGTTACAAGGTTTGGATGTGTGAGAATCCTTATGAGTGATCATGGGACTAATTTATTGAATAGAACGATTACTTATTTGACACAGGTATTTCAGATTCATCACCAGAAGAGCACACCTTATCATCCTCAAGCGAATGGAATAGTGGAAGCATTTAAAAATAATTTGGAGCATGCGTTGACGAAGATATGCAATGTAAATCGATATGACTCAGACTTGAGGATTCCTGCAGTACTATGGGCATATCATAATACATGTAAGAAGATAACATGAAAGACACCATTCTGATTAGTATATGGCTAGGAAACAATTATGCCCATGGAATCCATTGTGCTTATTATGCGCATTGTTGTGCTGACAAATCTCATCGATTCTAGTGCAGTAGAGAAAAGACTTTCAGAGCTAGCAGAACTGGAGGAAGACTGTTTTATCATAGGATTTCGTCATCATGTTTAGAAAGTTCCTAGGAAGGCATGGAATGAAAAACATATTAAAAAAAAGAAGTTCCAAATGGGAGACCTCATTTTTCTCTAGGATAACAAATTTTTGTAGCACCCTGGAAAGTTCCAAATGCACTAGTTGGGTTGATATGTGATAATATTTGTGACAAAGGAATGTGTTGTTCATCTAGAGAAATTGAATGGGGAAAGCATGGAAAGGTTCATAAATAGTATTTGTCTTAAACTATATAGGTACAGTCATGCTTCCACGCACTGACCTGACCACGCAGTATGTGTACCATAGTATTTGTATTATATTGTATTATAGAGAAAAAAAAGAAAAAAAAGAAAAAGAAATAAAATATATTGAGGAAAGCCACAATAAACATTTGAAGAGATAAGAGACTTGAAAACCTGAATCAGAAAATGCAAAAAAAGAGTCAAATATGAACAAGAAAATGTCTTAGAAAGGAAGGAGGATTGAAGAACCAGGATAACGACTTGCATAGAGGACAAGTAAAGCATTTAATATAAAATGTCATGGAAAGACAAAAGGAATGCGTAGTTATTGGAGCAGAATTGATCATGCCACATACCTTCTCAACTTACCAACAAAAGGTACCGTGTAGTATAGAGCGTTGGCATTTTCATATCCTTTGAATAGAATAAGTCTCACTTGAAGTGTAACCAAGACAGAAGGATAAGGAACGGAAAGGAGAATACTTAGGTGGGTTCCCAGAACATTCAAGATTCACCATGATATTGTGCAAGACACGCTAAATACATAAAAGATTGGAGCGCATACACATAGGAACTAAAGATACTTAATTTGCGAAAGTCATTCATACACAGAAACATCATATGGAGCTTATCAAACACAAAGGAGTACTATAAAGATACAATGCATAAGAATAAACACAGAATGACGCATCATATTTAAAATTTTTGGATCCTTATTTATATAGTATCATTAGAAATTCTTAGATACAACCTATGAGATACAAAGTAAGAATCTGTTACAGAATTTTGGCTCTGGACTTAGGTCGCAAATCTCTATCTACCCTAAACTGTATACAAATTACATTTACATAACTTTTTCTCAACTAAAACCCAACAACATTTGTCTAACAACAACAAAACCCAACCTATCAACAATAGCCAACAACAAGAACAAGAACAACTATTTTACAATCGTACACATCTAATATATATAAGTTCATTAGGATCTTTTGTCTTTGTGTTAGCATGCTTTCTTGTTCTGGTGTAACTACTTTTTCCTTGTTGGCGTTGCGATGTCCTTCTCCGCAACTGATTTCTGTTACTTTTCCTTGCTCTATTGTCCATCTTCTTCTGTAGCTTGTGAAACTCATGCTAAACCAAAATTGGGATTTTAGTCCTTCTTGCACAACTTCAAATCCAAAAACAAAGGGCCCAACTAGCTCCGAACGCAATCCTTGACTCACCCTTGAGTCAAGTACCTGGCTATTTCGCAGCTTCTAGGAGTAATTGTTTCTTTCCCTTGTCCTCCTTTTCCTCTTTAATATCCTCTTCTAATGGAGCTTTCTCTTTCTCTACCTCTTCAAATGAAGGGCCTGACTCTGGGACCAAATCTAAGGCCTTCTTTTTGACTTCCTGAAAGCTCCCAACTTTATCTTTCCATTTCTTGGCAAGGACTGAGGCCTCAACGAAAAACTGTTGGGTGACATCTGTGATACATCCTTTGCACTTGGATGCGACCAAAGAGTTCCATTCAGAGTCTATTGTAGCATTGACTTGATGCATTTGCATGTATATTATCTAAATGACAGGTCTAAAGTTGTGCAACTCCTTCTTGGCTACGGATTGAACCTGAAACAGAGCATTCATCTCATTATCTTCTTGCTGAATTTGTCAAACTTATGTTTTTTCTCCAGCATATCCATAGTGAATGAAACTTCCCCATTCAAAAAATATATTTATGTGTGCACATCCTTTAGAGTCTGGTTGTGCCTAGATATCATTCCCATCCAATCGTTGACTTCTTAGAATATCTTTATGCACTCAATCTTATGCTTATGTAGTGATGCTCTAGCATTGTTTCCTTCTAGCACTATTTTCTCCATCTTCTTCTGTAGCTTCTAAGGTTGTTGCTATGCTTCTTGTTGAATCTTCCACAACTGCACTTCTAGATGCTCTGCGTGAATGGACAATTGTGACCATGCTCCTTGGAGTAATTCAATATGATGCTATGGCTCTCTTGAATCACTGGATTTTGGCAGTTGGGGTGCGACCTTCCACATTTCTTGCTAGGCTTCAACAAGCCTCTCCTAAAATCATTCTAGTTTGTGTGCCACCTAGATCTTGGCATGTTCTTCCTGTTTTCTACCCACTTGAGCAAGGAGAACTTCCTCCCTTATGAAATTTGCATACCTTTCGAACTACTGGAGCCTTTGCTCCAGTTGATCAATTGAGGCTCCAATCATTCTGAATAGTTGCGTTCTTGGCCATTGTGCAAGGTCACTGGAAGAAGGGGTGGCGTCCTTGGGTTCTCAGACCTGTAGTGGAATTCCACAGGTCGTTGAGTGCTTCTATGGAGTCTTGACCTCCTCCTCTCCGCTATATTTTCCTGGCACAAGCCTCAACCTCAACGCTAATGGTAGAATCATTAGAACTTGTGTTCTGGATAGGCAGAGTTGTAGCAACTATGTGCATTGTTCAGGGTTTTGGAGAACTAGCTCCATTTGTTCCTACACTGATGTTGCTCTTTGTCCTAAATTCATCTCAGGTTCCTTATATACCTCTGTTATTTCCACCTCTTTATGTGCCTCCTCTTCCAGAGTTGCGCTTCCCATGACACCCTCAACCTTGGTTGTTAATGAAGTGTGTTGGGGACTTGGGACTTGCAGATTTTCTACCATTTGCATATTCATTGAAGATGGAGTGTCCTTATGTGACAAAAAAAGTATTATATGTTGGTCTTGGGCTTCAAGTTTCGGGCCAGTCATTTGTATCCTCTTCTCAAGTACCTCTGGATTTGGACCAAGAAGTTATGGTCTCTGTTCGGGTGTTTCTGGGGAATCGAACTGCATGGGTTCCGGATCAGTGGTTTGGGGTGGATTGTCAGTTTCTGGAGGTGGTGACTGGGGTTGTGGTGGTGATGGAGGGTTCTCAGTGATTATGGTGGATGGAGTGGTGTCAGGCTCAGGGTCATCCTAGACATGTATGATAAGGACTACTTGAACCGCTGAGCGAGTGCGGGGGATAGTGGATGAAATGGGTTGGGGGTTCATAAAATTTCTCAGTGAGATCCCTGTTGTGGTTTTCTTGGCCATGGGCTTTGTGATGAATGCATCACTAAGGATTCCATTAACATCCTTACCTGAAAACATATTTTTCTCTGATAGTTGTGGGAACATCGACAATTTTCTTTTCTTGCACTCTAGTGGTTGCATCTCTTCCTCCTCTTCTGATTTCGTCTATGACAAAGCTTCTTTCTTCTATACTGTTGGGTCAAAACTCAGTACTACCCCTACTTCCTGACCTTTCTTTTTCATAAACTCGATGGGAAAAACATAGTGCATCCATGACTTGTGCGGGTTGTGTTTGACTCCAAGCCACGACATCACCTCCTTGTCAAAGGCCTCTTCATCCAGATAGAATGACAACATCCACGAGTGGAATTCATCCCTATTGGCATACCTCAACCATACAAATATATGGTGTCATTTCATGTTGAATGATATGTTACTCGTATTGTAGTTAAGCAACTCCAGTGGAATGCACAACCTCTATGTTATGCCAATTAGCCCATTGTACCACTTGGAGAACATTGTGTTGTTGAAGGAAAAATTTCTCTGAGTCTGACCTTGAATACCAGGGCTCAACCATTTTTTCTAAGCACCCCTTATCTTCTAGTGCGAGCAGTCTTCCGACGGGTGGCTTTCACTTGAGCATTGCAAACGCAAGAAACAATTATCCATAGGTGAAAGTACCACCTTTCTCCTAGGCTTCCTCGCAGGCCACAAGTAGTTCCTCCAACATGTAGTTGCACCAATTGAAGACAACACCATTGGAAAAAACATCCGCCACTGATAAAGCATCCAGTGTGCATTATCCCTTGTAGTAGGACCTCATGACTTTGCTAGATATGATGTAGGAACCGGTCCTGACCATCTCAAGTAGTATGGGGTCGATATTTGTTGTGCGCCCCCCCCCTCTATGTGTGAAACCTCTCATATAGGTTGGGATCCCCTTTCTTCTTGTCATGCTTGTTGGGACCCTAGAACCATTTGGAAACATCCTCATCCTCAAGGGATAGACTAGTAAGCTAGTGGATGTCTTTTGCATGGATTGGATATCTCTTATACAACCACAGAATTATGTCATGCACCCTGCTGATCAGAAACTTGGTACACCTTGCAACTTTTCCAGTGGTGTCGAACACTGGTAAGTCCCTGAGATTCATGATGTTTGAGTTGAACAAATTGATGAAGTTGGGCTTCATCACAAACTGCATGCCTCCCAACTCATTCAGAGCGATACTCCATAAAACATATATGTTCATCTATGGGAATAAGACCTAGTCTATTAAGTCGAGGTCGAGGAGCTTGAATTTCTCCACCTTACCCTTGAGATCACCCATGACCTCAACTCGGGGGTCGCAGAGCTCATTTGGTATTGCATCCTTGGAAGCAACGCTTCAACTCCCTGTAGCTCTCAACATTGTGAGTCTGAACTATCAACAAATTCTGTAGGAAAACCAATGATTGGGGATCATGACTAAGGGATCAGGGATTACGCAAATATATAAGTGCTCACTCTTAGATAATTCATAAATATCTAAGTTCTTAGTCTTAGAGAATTCATAAATCTCTAAGTGCTTTCTAGGAAACAATGCATCCTACAATGAGTTCTCAGAGCCCTATACTCGAGCTTAGCTCGCAAGTTCAGTATTAAATGTTATTCATCATTACCCTATATATGCAACTTGGATCTGAGTTTTCCTATGGGAATGGTTAATGGGGTAAATCTTATTGGGTGATTATGGAATTTACTATGCAAGTTGGACAGGGACATGGCTGATTTTAGACCTTACCATTTTATGGATGAGAATCCCGGTGTGAATACCGATGGCATTTTCGTGTATCGTGTATTTATGGCTTGACCGAATTCAGATGAGGTACCATAGTAGTAATAAAGGTTGTTACTAGACTGGGTCTGTGTGGCACATGGAATCAGATTGCATCTAGATTCTCTCTTCCTCCGACCACAAAGGGGTCCCCATCACATTTAATGATTGCCATTAATATCTTCATGTCTCTTCTGATATTATGTTGTTGAGAAAGAAATTATGCATCAAACAATAGTTTAGACAGAAAAAGAAATGAACTACATGTCGCGGCACAACACTGCACACATCGACTTTATTAATTGAATTTACATAAATTTCATAAAACCTCAAATATAACTACTATACATGCTCCTTCAGACCAGAGCAACAACCCTTTATATTAGTTCAGAGACATATATGGTTTCAGGTGAGCGCCATTCACCCATCTTAGTCGTAGCATACCATCCAGTTGCGTAAGTCTGACTGCTCCAGAAGGTTGTATCTCTGCAACTATAAATGGTACCTACCAATTCATGCGCAACTTTCCTGGATACTTCTAGTACAAACTGCCATAGATTAAGAGCTTGTCTCCTTGTGCAAATACTTTAGTCTTAATGTGTCTGTCGTTCCAAGATTTATTCCTTGCTTTCTCAACTAACTGATAAAAGTTTGCTAAAAACCCAGTCTCTTCAAGTTATTGTAACTCCATGAGTCTCTGCACAACTGATTCTTCCTTTGACATGTGTGTGATATGTGCAACGTACAAACTTTGAGTAATGAATTATGCGGGCACCACAACCTCTTTCCCATAAACTAGCTGAAATGGAGTGTACTTGTGGAGTTTCTTTGTGGTTGTCCTATAAGCCCATAGTACTTTTGGAACTCTGTCATCCCAATCATCCTTGTTTGCGCAACAACCTTTGTTAACCATGTCTCCGAAATCTTGTTAAACACCTCTACTGCTCCATTGTCTTGTGAGTGGTAGGGAATATTTTTATGATGTTGGATCAAGAAATATATTGTAATATTTTCTATGGTACTATTGATAAAATGATCTCTCTGATCATTGGTGACTCCTAGGACATCCAAATCGAGTGAAAATATTTTCAAAAATGAACCTAGTAGCAGTATCGGTCGAACAATCTTGAACAACTAATTCCTCTTCCCAATGTGTAAGGTAGTCAATTGTGGTAATAATGTACCTAGCCATAGAATACTTAGCCATGGGGTTGATCGGCCCAACGAAGTCAACCACCCACTTCTCAAATTCTTGTAAAGCTCTAACTGGTTGAAGTGGTAATTCATCTTGTCGTGATGGCTTACCCACTCTTTGACAAACATCACATGATCTATCATATGCATTTTCATCCTTGAAGAGCGTGGCCCACCATAGTCTAGCTTGGAGGAATTTTTTTGCAGTGGCCTTTCCTCCCACATGACCTCCTACAACTCCACTATGGCATTCCCACATTATATCATGTCTTTCATGATCCAAGACACATCTCCTGAGGATATTATCTAGTCCCAATTTATACAATTTCCCTGCAATCAAGTGATAGTTTGCTTCTCTAACCTCCACATGGCCTTTCTGGGTTGTGAAATGTGTTTCTGGGTAGGCTCCTATAATTAATAAGACTATTATGTCTTCCAGGTATTCTGGTATGGCCTCAACCCAAAACAGGTCTTCATCTGGGAGATGATCATGCACTACTCCACCACTTTCTCCTGACTCTAATCTGGATAGGTGATCAGGCCCTACGTTACATATTATAGGCTTAATGATCACTTCAAAAGTAAATTCATGGAACAATAGAAACCATCTACAAATTATCCCTTCCAAGACAGGTTTGTTAACTAGATATTTTAATGCAAAATGCTCAGTAAAAAACTTAAAATGAGAACCTAACAAATAATGTCTAAACTTATGCAAAGTGTAAATCATAGCTAAACCCTCCCCTTCTATCATTTTATAGTTGCGTTGAGCTTGCGACAACTTCCTGTTCACAAAATAGATAGGATTATCCATGGCCCCATCTCCTGGTTGTGATAAGATGGATCCTAAGGCAATACCTAAAGAATCTTCGTGGACGTGAAATTCATTTTCCCAATTTGGAAATATGAAAATAGGTGTTGTGTTGAGCTTCTCCTTTAAGGTCTCGAATTCTTTATCACACTCTGGGGTCCATTGGAACATTTTGGCCTTATTTAGTAGATTTTCCAAAGGTGCAATGATATTTTCATATCTTCTGATAAACCTATGATAGTACCCTGTGTGCCCCAGCATGGAGTGCAAATGGTTAGAACTCATAGGTGGTGACATGTTCACAATAACTACAACTTTGGCTGAGTCTACTAGTACTACCTCTCGACATACTATGTGGCTCAACCAATTTCCATGTGGCACACATAAAATACACTTTTGAAGGTTCAACGATATCTTAAATTCTCTACATCTATCAAACATCAGACGTAGTAGCACTACATGTTCCTTGAGTAGATTGTTTACCATCCAATCATCCATATAGACTTCTATAAACTTGTGAATAAATTCTCAAAAAGTTGTTATCAGAATCCTAGAGAAAAATGTAGGGGTGTTCTTAAGGCCGAATGACATCACATTGTATGCAAATGACCTCCATTTTGTTATGAATGTGGTCTTCTTTTTGTCCTATTCAACAATCCTTACTTGGTGATACCCCTAAAATTCATCTGTAAATGAGTAAGATTCTTTCCCCGCAACTTGTTCTAACACCTCATCAGTAAAAGGTGTTGGAAAAGGTTCATGCACACAAGAAGAGGTAATAATTTTGTAGTCTACATAGACCCTAATATCCTTTGTGTCTTTCTTTCTCTGGATGACTATTGGGCTGACCCATTTTGCTTCTTCCACTTCAAAAATAAGTCTAGCTTCCAACATCTTGTCTATTTCTGTATTAGCCTTGTCTTTCACTCAGGGGTTGAGGTGGTATGGTCTATACCTCATGAGATTTTCTCCTGGTTTTAATTCAATTTTTATCTCTCCCATAACTCCTTTAATCCCTTTTAACTCTGAAAATGTCTTTGGGAACAAATCCTCATATTCTCACAACAAACTCTGTATTTATTGACTAGTTTTCTCATCCCAGCAATATCCCACCATAGCTATCTTAGGCTGCTATGTCGTCCCTATATTTAGTTTCCACAACTTCAATGGGTGATTATAAGAACCATCAGTCTGACTAGGTATGATGTTCTAGATTTCTTTGTTCCCTTATGTCTCTTTAATGGCTAATTTTCTCACTTATTCTAAATCATCTGGGCTTTCCAAATCATTCTCAATCTTATATCATTCTATAGGCCTCTTGTATAATGTTAGGTGAATATTAGTCTCAAGTTATAGGCTATTCTTTTCATATATCACTATGTCTGATATATGTTTACTATTGTTTGTAAAAATAAATTCTTTGATTCTTTGCAAGACTACTTCAAGCTCAGGGTACTTGTAAACGAGAAGTCCTTGCAAAAGTGATTTGCCAATGTTTGTCAGTCATTGGTCTGTCTTCTAGTTTCTTCATGCATGAACCAAGCTTTCGGGATTGGACCTAGTGAGTGGGGAAATACTTGAACCCAAAAGAGAGATGGCATTTCCACAACTTGCCACTATGTCACACATTGTTCAATATGTGCTTTAGGATCAGACTCTCTGTTGAACAGTTGTGCATCTTTGGCTTCTCCTTATATTGAAAACTATATTTGATAGCTTGATTTACATCATTGAAATTTTCGAGTAAGGCTTTATGATTGGCCCACCATCTGGAAAGGGTGTCGTGGAAGGATAAATCCAGTACTGATATCCTTTGATCCTCCACTACCTTTTCTTCCATGTTGAGAAGAAAAATGTCATGTCCTAAGGTACCATCATATCTTGGGTGTTCTCTGACCTTAGTTCCAACCCATCTAATGTCCCTTAAAGTTTCACATATTCTTGAGAATCTTTCGTATTGTCCTTGTTGCCAACTGTCAAATGTTAGTTCTGAATCTTCGTCTGCTGATTCTATACTCCTCCAAATTACCGATCCATTAGCAGCAGGATTTATGTAATCTTATCTTGTTCCTTTTGTTACAGTGTACAACTGATCCAAGTCTTCTCCCTCCATATTGTTTTCCATTGGTTCTTTAAATCAGGGGCCTACATATGGATCCAAGGGTTGAGCTACTTTGATTTCCTCTACCTAAAATGTCATAGTATATTTGTTTAGGTTAATCACTGCATAGTTGTCATAGGCCCAATCAATACCAATTATGGAAGGATAAGGGTCCTTATCCCCCATGATTTCAATCACCTCAAAATCAACTACAACCTTCACTCCCACAACATCTATTTCCACATTCTCTAGTATTCATATTGGGAAAATACAATATTGGTTGGCCATTCTTAGATGGATTGGGGAGTATGTCAACTGGGGTTTTCCTAAGGCTTCCCAAGTGTTTTTAGGAATTATGTTAACATCTTATCATAGATATAACATAACATCCTTAATATCAAACTCGTCTAGTTGTGCTACTAGTCTAAACTCTTTTCTAGTTCGTACTTTCCTTCTT
>SNQJ01S0194480.1:0-17668 GCA_010110895.2 Picea sitchensis | reverse complement strand
TCTTTGACCAGCCTCCCCACGCAGATTGAGCTCGGATTTGGTGTCAAATCGACTTGGGAGCCGATCCATTAGTGGTTGGGAGGCCAACCAGTTTCATAAATGCGTCGTTTGGCAGGCGCGCGGGTTTTGCACCCCACAGCCGCGCATATGCGCTCCCGGTACGAAAATGTTACGCGCGCGCGCGCGCCCAGTGGGTGCAAAGCGCCTTGTAATTTTTCGGCCATTTTGTATAGTTTTGACCCTTTTGCTGTGCTGTGGAATTAACCTTGTGCCATGAATGACTGTCTTTCTGTGTTGACAATGCAGAGTTCTTGTCGCCCTGTGCGGACGAAATTTCAGTGATAACACTCTTCTTCCCCCTTAGCCCCTCGAGCCACAAAGGGGCCATGCACACTATCTAGAGATTCAACTAGCTCCCAGCTCACCTCGCAAGGCCAAGCTACCACTCCTCATCGAGTTGGGTATCCCAAATCCCACAAGCTAAGTCAGTCAACTAGAGATTTTTGCAGTGTAATGTTATACAAACAGAAGGCATCATCATCATTATCCTCCCTCCATTATATAGAGTTTCAAAGTATCTTACTTTCCCAAATCCCATTTTATTTAATGTTTAATAAATTAATTCATAAAAATTCCTCCTCGTACATCTGTCACCCATTCCCTTCATTCCTCCAAAAACTAATTTCTTTAATTAATTATTTACTCTTATTTCCCTCACCCACCTAGAGTCACTCCTAGAATTGCTCCTAGGTGTCCCCAAATTCCCTTTCAGGTTTTAATGACTTTCTCCATTATTAACTTGCTAGTTCAGTTTTAAATTAGAAATTTCTTAAATGGTAGATACCTTACTAAGTTTGACTTTCTTCTTTTTCCCTTGTGTTTCCCCTTTTTTTTTATGTTTCCCTCATTTCCTAGTTTCGTAATTATTTTGGATTTCCCTCTTTCCCCTTTTTATTTAAACTCAAAAAGGCATGAACAGAAACTTACCCTTTTTCCCTTTTTCTTTTTAATGAATAGATATTTAATTAGCATAATATAGTAAAACAATTATTTCCCTTTTTAAAATTTTATCTCAAAAGATTTTATAAAACAATTAAATTGCTTACTCTCTTGTCACAAGATTAAAGAAGATTATCATCATTATATATATATATATATATATATATATAATTTTAAATAAATTGTTTTAGAAATTTATTATCATGTTATTCTTCCTAAGGCCATCTAGGTTCATTCATTTATCATTAACAACGTGACGTGACCTTCAGGATGCACTAGGTGCTCCAAGGGTGCCACTCGCCTCTTTTTGTTTCTCTTGTGCGACGTGCCCTTCAGGATGCACTACGTGCTCCAAGGGTGCCACTCGCCTCTTTCCATTTTTCTTGCGCGACGTGCCCTTCAGGTCGCACCATGTGCTCCAAGGGTGCCACTCACCTCTTGAATGACTTGGTAGACATAAAAAACCCTTGGAGTCAATACTCTACTAGGTGAACTTGTGGGAGACTAAGGGCCTCTAAGGAATAAGGGCCCCACCTTATTTCGCGCCCCTTAGAATCATTGTAAGTGACTGTCGTAGTCTACCCTCATGACATCGTGGGTCCTCTCGAACTAGGTAATCGTTAACCTATCATTCAAGCCACAGTGGGAGTGCTAGTAGGCTGTGACAGGGTTGTTGTCCACACCTCTCCCTCAACATCTCTGGTAGTCGTGTGTGACCCCTTTATTCCACATGTGAGTCTGGTCAGCAAGCTATCGTCAGCCTGCATCATCAATGAATCATGTCATAAATATATCCATATCATATCATCTAATCAGATGCACTAATATCACATATAAAACAATCAAACCCCAATGGTTCACTCCCTGACTCGATCCGGAGTCCAAGGGATTCCATTGATGCCTCTGCATCCTCGTGGTCCAAAATCCTTCACACTCAGTAAAACTGAGTCAATAGCACCCGGCTATGTCAATGCAGCACAATAACATGTCATCAATTCACAATGCCTCATAATATAATCAAATGCCCAAAAGTATAATAATCTGGATCACTTGTGAGCAAGTGTCCTCAAAGAATAAGTTTGTTCAGTGTGGGAAAGAGAGGGATGTTACACCAAGAAGGATTGTTACTGACAATGTTGCCTCCTTCAAAGCTGAACCATTAATCAATTTATGCAAGCAGTATGGAATTACATTAATCCATTATACTCCCTAATACCTTCAAGAAAATGGTTTAGCAGCGTCCTCTAACGAGAATCTTATAAAGATCATCAAAAACAATTTAGAAGACAACAAGAAAGCTTGGGACTCAAAACAGGAATTTTCCTTATGGGATGATAGAGTTACAACAAAAAGGTCATTTGACATTTCCCCTTTTCAGCTGGTGTATGGGGTTGAGGCTATTTTTCCTACTCAACTTTCCTTGCCTATGGAAAAATTCCTCCATGACTACCAAAGAGAACCTGATGATATGGTTAGGAGGATACTGCAACTGGTAGAAGTACAATAGACCAAGGAGTAGCTACTTGATAAAGCGAAGGATCATAGGCGGAAAATAAAATGAGCCTTTGATAAGAGGGAAAGAAAGGAATATTTTCAGCTGGGGGATCTGGTGCTCAAGTGTGATGCCCCCAACCAATACAAAGGAAAATATGGTAAATTTGAAGCCTTATGGATTGGTCCCTTCAATAGTTTTGAGGTATTTTCAACCAACACTTATAAGTTGTAAAACTTGGAGGATTCTAAAGTTTTTGGTGGCCTTGTTAATGGGCACTTTATGAAAACATTTTTTGTTTAAGCTATGCTAGATGTTCCACCATTGTAATTACCACTTCTTTTTATGTCTATTTTGAATAAGAGACTCCATAACACAAATATAAGGCACTGAAACTGCGCGTTCTTGGCAGCTCACAGGGAGCACACCATCCCCTGTGGAACTAATGTTATCACATGAGGTTGTCAAGGGTCGTATGTGATTTTTGTTAATATCTATGTATGTACCATTGTCTCATCTCTCTCTCTCTCTTTTCCCCACCACTGGGTCCTAGGATCTTTCCCTCTAACTGATAAAGTCATTTTCCCCTTTGTTGACAACTTGGTTTCCCTTGGTGTCTTGCTCGACCAAGTCCCAGCCTGAAGATTTTCTATTTTTCTCGAAGAAGGACGAGCACTCATCATCATTTTGTCTCGAATTACTACTCATTTTGTTTCCTGAGTCCACATCAATTCATCCAAGTCCTTATTTACACATGAAGCTGCCATGGGCACAAGGCGCAGCGCTCAAAGCAGTCTATTGCAGGCTCAAAACAAGCAATAATAAAGGTTTAATTTTCAACAATGGAGATCCCAGGAAAATTTCATATCA
Organism: Picea sitchensis; assembly: GCA_010110895.2. Lineage (NCBI taxonomy): Eukaryota > Viridiplantae > Streptophyta > Pinopsida > Pinales > Pinaceae > Picea > Picea sitchensis. The sequence goes on along the minus strand of SNQJ01S0194480.1, from coordinate 14,307 downwards.
GTGACTCTCGGTCTTTCAGAATGTAAAAATTGTGTGAGTTTTAAAGACCAGGTGGAAGCCTTGAAGTTGCATATCAAGTGCCATGCATCCTTCCTAATCGAACAATCATGACTTACTTTGAGAGTTCAAGCTTCAAGAGTTTCGACTTCCCCACTCCCGATTTTCTTTGAAGTTCTTTTCCTTGAAGTCACAGATCAAGCGCTTCACATCCTTTCAGATCAGATGGTCATGATTTACTTTGGGAGTTCAGGATTCAGGATTTTCAACTTCCCCACTCCTGATTTTCTTCAAAGTGCTTTTCCCCGAAGTCACAGATCAAGTGCCACACTTCATTTCAGATTAGACGGTCAATATTTACTTTGTGAATCCAAAATTTAGGGGTTTTAACTCCTCCCCTCTTGCTTTCATCCAAATCCTTTTCTCCTAAAGTCCACAGATCGTTGTTGCATGTCCGTCCCAATCTAACGGTGGTAGTTTCCTTTGGGACTCTATGTTTGGGATTTTCATCCTCCTCTCTGTTGTTTTTATCCAGACTATCTTCTCCCTCAGTTAATAGATCCTTGTAGCGTGTCTTCCCCAGACCGATGGTCATTGTTCACTTCGTAGCTCCAACTCTATGTGCATACCACCCCCGAGCTCTAAAGTGCCAAAGTATATGGCAGTCAACAATTCATATATGCTCTCGTCAGTCATGACACCTGCCATCCATTTGGCGATGACACGTGGCACTCAGCCCAGGCACCTTTTGGAATATCATCTACTTGCTTCCAAGTGACACATGCCCCCTCTCTTTCAATGACACATTAACATAGTGACGTCAGACCAGCACGTCAGATCATCCTTCGGGAAGTCTTCTTATTCAGCGCAAAAATTAGTGCCATCTCCAAGCGCGGCTAGAATGATTCTATAATTGGAAGCCATATAAACTTTAGCGATGGCACTAAATTAAGAGAGAATTTCCCAGATCATAGATCATGACCAGATCGATGACCATGCTTCATTGCGGGGACGCAACTTTCTCAATCATTAAAATTATTGAGCAGTCCTGCAATCGAAACCGTGGTTTAGCAAAATATCTACGTGGTGGAAGGTGGTGAATTACAAGCTCAAAAGAGGTGTTAATCCAAACCTCCTTTGACGGCCCTGCAATCACATCCTTATATATTGTCTAATCCAAGAGTAGCGTGTGGTGGCCCCCTAGGCATTGAGCCTCATCCCGATCCTGATGAAGGATCAGTTAATGAAAAATGAGTGGTGGTTAAAACATCGAATCACTCCATAAATAGAAGGAATGGAGGGTCTGGCTATGGGGACAAAGTTGTTAGTCTGAGGTACCATGGTGGACGATTTTTCTTATAGGCCCATGCTGAGATGAATTTGCATATGATAGGAGGATACACGCACAGTTTGACAAAAGAAGGCACAGACGGAAGGCTTTGAATGGAATGGCCAGACCACACCCCTGTTAGTTTTGGACTGATCTAAGTATAAATTGATCAGTTCAAGATTTTGTTAAGGTCATCAACTGGTTGAGCAAAGCTCCCTATTTTGTAATATTTTGATGCCAAAACTGTTCTCTAGTTATGTATCAAATTTGAGACTTTCACATTCACAGAAGTCAGCTTCTTTCACCTCTTTTTTTAAACTTTGCTGAAACACTTGAGAATGGAGGATCTAGTCGAGGGTTGTGGTTCTATTGTAATGTAGGTTTGATTACAATATTGTTGTGACCAGTTTTAGTTAAACTATTTTTATCTTATTCCCCCTTACGCTGAAAGGCTCGAGCATGGAGGATCCAGTCGAGTTGTTGTATTTGCATGGTAATGTGGGTTTGATTATTATGTTGATGTGACATATTTCAGTGTCTGAAACTTGAGTTCAAGAGTGATCTTGAGCCTGAGTTTTGCTTCACCAAACTACTTGAAAGCCAGATTCCCATAGTAGTCTTGTTCACCTCTCTCACTAAGTCTTCCTTCTGCTCACACTTAAACTCAAATAATTGACTGAAGTTAATGAGGACCTCACTTCCCTATGCATTTCTTGTCTAGTTTTTGTGTTAAATTCATTCTTGTACTGAGTTTTGTCCATTTGACCTCCACTCATAAAACCAACATCCACCTAACATTTTGATGGGTATTGGGCTTATCCTCTTGCAATATGAGGGTGAATCTTAGTGCTAACATAATCTATTGTGGCTTGAATGTCCATATGAGAATGAGAACTGGGAAGAACCCATTTTGCCTAGTCATCATTCCTGGGCCCTTTGAGAACAAACGATGGAAAATGTGCTAAATCAATTTATTTATGCAATCATGTGTGTTGATTTGCCACAATATTTTCCCCAATTTGAGTACATGTTTGGTGAAGAATTTCAAGAACAGTTGGACCCATCAACTTTATCTTCAACATATTTTATTTTTGAGATAAATGAATCTGCCATATCTTATACCATGCCTTATGAGATTAGTCCTGGGAAATTCCTACATATAAATTCTGGACTAGATGCAGATCAACAAGAACAATTAGTAAATGTCCTTAGGGACCAATCAAGATCATTTCCTTGGGAATATAACGATATGAAGTGTATACACCCTGACATATGCATTCATCACATATATACCCAGGAAGACATAACACCTGTTAGGAAACCCCAAGGGATGAATCTAACACTAATGGATATAGTAAAGGAGGAAATACAAAAACTATTGAGTGTTGGCTTTATTTATCCAATCTATGACAGTAAATGGGTATCCCCTCTTTTAGTGGTTCCAAAGAAAGTAACCAGAAAACGGATAATTTGTTTCGACTTCCGTGAACTTAATAAGGCCACTCTCAAAGATTATTTTGCTCTCCCCTTCATTGACCAAGTCTTGGATACCTTGTCAGGGAAGTGATACTTTTCCTTCTTAGATGGATATAACAAATACAACCAAATTCTCATAGCACCTGAGGATCAGAACAAGACTACTTCACTTATCCTTGGGGCACCTATGCCTATAGGGTCTTACCATTTGGGTTGTGTAATGCTCCTGCCACATTTCAATGAGTAGTATTAGGGATATTTGCTTACCTCATTCATGAATGTGTGGAAGTATGTATGGATGGATTTACAATATGTGGTAATACTTCTTAGTAAGCCATAGATAATATGAACAAAGTTATTATCAGATGTCAATAAATCAATCTATCCTTAAGTCATGAAAAGTGTAAAATGTTATTGATTGAAGGAGTAGTATTATGACATCATGTTTTGTCTGAAGGGATTAAAGTGGATCCTGCTAAGATTGAGGTAATCGTCAAACTTCCACCTCAAAAGACTCAAAAAGAGGTAAGAAGCTTTCTTGGACATGCCAGATACTACCGACAATTTATTGAGAATTTTACAAATATTGTTGCACCAATGTTTGTATTTCTTACAAAATATGTTTATTTTCTTTGGACTAACCATTGTCAAACTGTCTTTGAAACTCTAAAAGCTAAATTATCTGTGGCACCAATTCTTAGGGGACACAATCGGGCCCTTCCATTTCACATATCCACTTATGCCTCCAATACTACAATAGGAGGAGTATTAGGATAAAACTAATACCAACATCCTATGCCATTTACTTTGTGAGTAAGAACATGTCCCCTACCGAGATAAACTATACAGTTACTGAAAAATAATTCTTGGTGGTTGTACATGCCATCGATAAGTTTCTCCATTATATCATAGGATATGAGATATTTGTACATACAAATCACTCTGCCATTATATTTCTCATGAATAATCCCATTACCAATGGTTGAGCAACTATGTGGATTCTATTATTACAAGAGTTCAATATCATCATCCTTGACCGGCCTAGAAAAGAGAACTTAGTAGTTGATTTTATTTCACACATTAATCATGAGGGTGATAGTATTCCTATTCATGATATTTTTCCAGATGAACATCTCTTTTCCATCTCCGTAAATACCCCATGGTTTGCATACATGGAAAATTATTTGGCTACTATAAATTTACCAGCTCATTTGTCACCTCATGAAAAGCATCGAATTATAACGCAAAGTGATAACTACTCTTTGTTTGGCCATGAACTTTTTCATTCTAGACTAGACTTGGTTATTCGTAGATGTGTCCGGGAAGATGAGATACCAGAGATCCTACAAATTTGTCATGATGGACCATGTGGCAGACATTTTTCCGACAAACATACAACATATAAGGTTTTACATTCATGTTACTATTGGCCTATAATTTTTAAGGATGATTCCAAATATGTGAGAAGTTGTGGTAGTTGTGAGAGGATAGGAAGACCCACATCAGCTAATGAAATTCCCTTTCGTGCCCAAGTTATGATAGAACCTTTTGATAAATGTTCCCTTGATTTTGTAGGACCAATTTCCCCCATGTTTCGTAAGAAGAATAATATTCTGGTTTGCACAGATTATGTCACCAAGTGGGTGGAGGCAAAGGCCTTGTTTAGGGATACTGAAAAATATGTTGTTGATTTCATTTATGAAGATATATTTACCTGCTTTGGTGTTCCTCATGAGATTGTTACATACCGAGTTACACAATTCACTTCTAATATGATGAAGGAATTAACGGAAAACTATGGGATAATGCATCGTAAGTCTTCTCCATATCACCCACAAGATAATGGCCAAGTAGAGTCAACAAACAAAGTATTAGAAACTATCTTAACCAAAACTATCCAAATACACCATATAGATTGGGATGATATACTTCAAGAGGCTTTGTGGGCATATCTTACCACCTGGAGAAACACCAGTGGGCATACCCCATACGAACTAGTTCATGGAAAACAAGTACTTCTACCAATTGAATTCCAAGGAATTTTCATGTTGTTGCACAATTGGGATTAGACCTAGACAAGGCACAAAAGCAACGATCCCTACAATTGAACAAATTGGATGATATTAGATAACATTCTATCCAATGGACAATTTTAGTTCAAAACTAGAGGAGCAAGTGGCATGATAAATTTATCAAAAAGAAACATTTTCAACCTGGTGATTTGGATTTGTTGTTTGATTCCTGATTCAAAAATTTTAAAGGAAAACTTACCACTCGATGGTTGGTTCTTTATGAGGTATTTACCATGTATGATAATGGGTGTGTTATGATAAAAACAATTGATGATGGACAAGTCTCTTTCATAGTGAATGGACACCGACTTAAAATTTACCATAGACCCATTTCCAAAGAAGATTTTGTATAGTTCATGTCAAACAACAAGGAATTGGCCTTGGTGGATGGGGAAGTTTCTTCTCCCTCCCCCTATTCTTCAAACTTTTTGATTTATGATTGTACATATGTAAATATTTTAAAGTGTGTGTTTTTTTTTATAAACAATTTAGGATATTTCTGCAGGTATTTATCTAACCAGAAGTGGAAAACACCAAGGAGACAAAAAGGGAATTGTTTTACTTAGGAATAAGATGTTTCTATATTTGAACTTTGTTGTCTTCTTAAGGATCAATTGGATAATGAATTTTTACTATGCTTAGAAATTGCCTGCTTTAAATTAGCCATGTTTACAAGATTTCTATCTTCCTTTCTCTCAAGGCATCTTTAATGGAAGTTGATCATAACCTCCACCACTAGAGGATATAAGGAAGTGACACCTTTTCTGATCAAACCTAGAGGTTACTCGTACAATTTCCCGAAGAACCTTGAGTAGGTGAGTAAAGTATCTTTATTAAAGAGTAGCAAGAAGGTATGATTAGCGGTTAACCATGGAAACATCAATATAACTTCAAAAAAAAGAATAAATTGAGTAGGGATTGAAGGTACCTTTCTGTTATTTTCCAATGCTACCATCCACTACACATTAAAAAAGCTTGATTATACCATATATTTATATTGGATATGCCCACTTAAGTATCCCTTACATCGGGACCATCTATAAGAAATACATAAAGAAGAGTCATCCTCTAACTTAAATACCATACCAGTCCAAAATAAAAATAAAATCATACCTTCCTCCCCATCTTCTTGCAAAAATAAATATTTATACACAAATCTTAAAAGATGGTGGACCAATCTCTATTGTAAAAGGCTGTAAGAGGCTAACCTGTCGGGATACTGAAAAGTTATGCTAGCAGTGGGTACTGACCTATGGTATGAATAGGTAAACTCATCGGAGTAATGAATAGGCTTGCTGGCAGTAGGGAATTCTACCTAGAGAGGGTGATGATCTGACAAACAATAAATAAAATTTCTAATCTTAAAACTTGTCCTAATGTACGACACTACTTGTAGGAAAAGATGAAAAGAAGTATGCATGGTTAAGAAAAGGTAAATGAACTCCATCAATATGCCATTGGGAACTAACTTTAAGACAATCCTAACAATATCTCACCTACCTCTTCTTAACTATATGTAGGATGCTCTGTCCCATAGGTGGGGCCATATTTTAATCGTCTTGTCAAACTAATGTGTGAAATTTATCTCTACACGTGGAAAATTGTAAATCTTAGGCTATTTAGAGAATTGATTGGTTCCCTATATCTTTGATTGTGAGGTGTCACAATACTTAGGAGTGGGGGAGGCATTTCCTGAGATGAAAAATGATAAACACCACCATCTTTATTACAAGCCATGAGAATAGGAAGTAGACTCTCTGTCAAAATTCTATCATATTGTATTTACAATATCCCGGGCTATTATATCAACAGTTTTTTGTATTAGTATGATAAATTTTATACTGCTGACATAACTTTGTGTGTTATAATCCTGCTATGCATTTTTTATTTATGTTTATACAATGGAAGACTGCTTATACTTAACTATTCCTTGTGACAATTATAGATCAATAACAACTTCTAAATGCTCACTTTCATCTGTATTACAAGCCTATGAAAAGAGGAACAAGTTGTTTGTATTGTTACAGATCAATGACAAAGCAATAAAAAATGGATAATCTTACCCTATCCATGCTCATGTTCACCATGCCTTCTAGAAATTGTTCAAGCTAAGTGTTATGGGTGAACATCCATTTACTATGGGATAGTTTCCACTTACACAAGAGGACCAGATGGAGTTCCATCAAGAGGACCGTATGGAGTGCCATTTGGAGGATCGGATGGAGTGTCATCTGGAGGACTAGATGGAGTACCACATGGAGGATCGGATGAGGTATTGTATACACTGTAAATGATCATGATCACATGAAAGTGCAATCGCTCGAATTAATTACACCCATTGCAATGATAAATTAGATGAATTAAATGGTGTATTTTTCAAATTTCATCTTGGTGATCAAATTAAAATTAGAAATGCATTTTATGATCAAATTTCCAAGTCGAAGACTTGGCCATTGATCTAATTCTTACATGATTTTGTTTACCTCCAAAGTACACAACTTTCAAATTCAAACTCAGTGCAATTATGATCACACATGGTGTTCGTGTATGACGAATTCTCCCACGATTCAACCATTTCCATCACAATTGCATTAAGAAACGAGTACTCTACCCTTTCTCATTTTTCTTATCCTCTATTTTCTATATCGTGCTCTCTTTCTTCCTGATTTCATCCTCCTACTCATCCCTTTCCTTATAACCATGCCCAACCACTATGAACCATCCTCCTACACTTAGCTACTGGCCATTCTGTAATTCACAACATGTAGATAAATCTTCCTCCGCACGAGTTAGGGATTGTTCCTGGCCAGTTTGCAGGGGCATGATGATGGTGTCTCTCTCCAATTTTCTCTAGGGTTCGATGGGAGACTGAATCACATAGGGTATCTGGTCTTTTTGGTCTCTAAGGAATCCATTGCCTCAACCACAAAATTGGCACGGGTTGGGGATCGGTGGTTCAAACACCATAAATTTCCACATCCAAGTTATAACAGAGTGTTCAAGCCCAAATTCAAAAATGTCTCTAGATCCAAAAGGTATTCGAAAGAATGGATCAAAGACGAATTGATCAAACCATTGATCGTAATTACCAGGCTCATCACTTGTGAAGGTAGGTACTCTATTTTTAAATCTTTTCATTTCCATCTTTTATCCCATTTTCAATTAAACAAACCCCTGAATTTTCCCTTCTATTCTCTGAAAAAGCCTCGAGAAAATTTCTTCCCAGGTCTGTAAAAATTTGGATAACCCTCACAACAATTTATTTCACCATGGGCTCATTAAATTGCTTGTTATATCAGAATTGAAAAAACAAAGTAAGACATGGGAATATTTCCTCTACCAATTTTCGAATCCCCATCTCACAGTTAATACAAGCAAGAGATTGGTCAATTAGGCTGCCACCCCACCTAATCCTCACTCTCCAAAAACTCCAAACCCTCTAGTTCAAACTATCTCCTTGTATGATAAGAGGGCCAAGAAATTATTGATTCCCTTGCAGCCTCCTCTGGTAAGAAAATTAAGAATCCTCCTGAAAATTCCCCATTTCCTTCAACACATATTGATTCTAAACCTAAGAAGCTACAAGATTCATTTCGTCAAGATTTTCCTTCGGCTCCTACAAAGAGGAGAGGAGCTAATCGATTCAAGGGTAAATCCTTTCGAAGAAGCACTGGAAGTATGAGTGGAAAGCCCAATATAAAACATCCAAGTACTTCAAATCCTATTCAATTGTCTTCGGACCATGAGAGCCCCCATAAATGACTTAAATATTTTTTTGTAGAGGAGTCTAAGCCCGATAAAGTGGTAAAATCTAAACCTATTACACCAATTTTTCCTCACAAAAACATTATTACTCCTTCCTCACAGATGCCTACACCATCTTCTAAAGTTGATATACCTTCTACATCTATCAAGGAGCCCGAGCCTTCCTCTCTTGAGCCATCTAATCAAATCCCATCTATCGAGAAATTACAATAAGAAAATGCTTATCTTCTTCAACAATTGGCAGAACGAGAAACTATGGATCAACAATTGCACCATGGCAATGTTGTCCTGCAAGAAAAAGTAAACTCTCTTCAGTGATTGGTCAATCAGATGGCCACCACCAATCATAGTCTCAGGATGCAATTAAAAAATTTCAAAAGGCCTAAGACAAAGTCCCCAGGGCATGAGGGAGAAGCTTCTAAATCCAATCGACCCCCTCCTTCACGAGTATAGTTAGGTCAAGTGATTCATTTTTGTTGTAGAGGGACTTGCAAACTCTTAGGCATGGGAGAAATGTCGATTTGGTGTTTTGACTTTTTTTCCAATGGCCAAATCCTTTTTGCATACGAAAATTATACATTCTATGCTTTTATTTAGCCATTTTTAAAGGTATTATCAAGCTTTGTGCATAAATTCACCTTGTAACAACGCGAGGTATGTGTAATCATCATTTTGCAATGGTTTTATGTTAATTCATCTTCAGTTGAATGATTACAATGATCTAACGTTTCTTTTTTTCTTGCAATAGGTCAAAATTCTGATCCGACCATCCATCCAATCCTTTGTCCAAACCTCCATATGAAACTCCATCTAACACTCCATCCAACACCTGGAGCGCAAAAGAGTTAGCGGTTAGCATATCGATGGGATTCAATGGGCGAATCAGGAACATGTTTTTTGTTCCCACTCATTCCCTTTAGCTATGGAGCTTGAAACATTTAGACTTGGGTGGTTGCAGCGACCACTGTGTGGAGCGCACGAGGTTGTTGGAAAAATATGCTTTCTGTTAAACGAATTTAATGTATTTATGTTTTTAGAGAGTGTCAACCCTTCTAGTGTTCAACCTCTCAAGATATGTATAACTCTATAAATATTGTTGCCTATACCATGAAGAAATACATGGCTTTCATTTTATACACACAGACATTATCTTCCATTTTGTTGTATACTCTATTTTTTATGATCAATACCAATGTTACATTAACTCAGTGAATGAATTTTCCAATTGAAGTATTGCCATGACCTTCTGGGGGGGCACCCGTGGTTTGGGTAGTTGTTCATATCATATACATTTGCATTTTTATATTTTCCTTTCATATCTCTTCAATTTTGAAGTTTCTTGTTTAATTCCATTCACTGTGTATATCTCTTTAATTTCAGATTTCTTATTTAATTTATATCACTGTATATCTCTTCTAACTTGTAGCTCGCTTCCTAAATTATGTGTGTATCAAAGAGCATGTGTGGACATCCATGTTTACTTTTTTATATTTTGATTTCTAACATTTTGATTGCATGTTGTAATTTATTTTCTTATAAATTGTTTAATTATGCCATCATGTCTCTTTTTCATAAGTTGTAAATCACTCTGCAGAATAGCAATTTAGACAAAGTCCATGTTTACTTGTTTATATTTAGATTCTTAACACTTTGCTTGCAGGTTGTAATTCATTTGTTTAGAAGATGTTTAGTCATGCTATTATGTCTTCATTTTTTCTATATTTCATAAAGCTGTAAATCACTTTCTAGAGTAGCAATTTAGACAGTGTTCATTTATTAAGTTGTAATTTTCAAATACTCTATGTATATTTTCTTAACTTGTTAATCTTGTTTTTAGCATCAAAAAGATAAAATAGAAGTTGATTTTGAGTTATGATTTTCAATAGCATCCTAGTTATAATTTTGACTTATGATTTGTAATGTTATCCTAGTTATGAATTTGATTTATGATTTCTAATTAGTACTAGTTATGAGTTTGTAGGTTTTCTTGAATTATTGATTCAGAACAGAGTATTTTACAGTATCAGTGTGATAGAGAAAATGATTGATGTTGAATTTCTTCTGCACAAATTTTATAGATCATATGGATTCCAAGAATATCTAATGTTGTTTTTATGATGGAAAATCTTTCTATAGATTGCCTTATCCATACTCTTCATTTCTCTGTAGAAGTTAGCATTGAGTTAATTCCACTTGAATTATCATTAGTGGTTAGATTCCATCATGATGTAATTCTCCACCGTAGACACAATCATCACAATTGAATACTATCACAACACTCTTGCTTTCAGTTAGGTAGATTAGTCTTTTTCCTTGTAAGATAGAAACAATTGTGAGTTTTTCTTTTCTTACTTCCAGTTAGGTATATTAGTGTTCATTCTCACCTTTCCATGCCTTTGATTTCCTTGCCAAGCCATGCTTTTCCTTTCCATGCCATGCCTTTCCTTTCCATGTCATACCATGCCATGCCTTGTATTTCCTTTCCAACCCTTGCTTTGTCTTTCTATGCCATGCCTTACCTTTACAAGACATGCCATGCCTTGCCTTTCCTTGCCATGCCTTGCCATTCCATGGCTTGGAAAGGAAAGGAATGACATGGAATGACAAGGAAAGGCATGGCAAGACAAGGAAACATTTGGTATGGAAAGGAATGGCATGGCATGGCAAGGAAAGGTAATGCATGTCATGGCATGGCAAGACAAGGCATGGCATGGAAAGGAATAACAAGACAAGTGAAGGAAATGCCAAGCCTTTCCATGCCATGTCATTCCTTATCTTGCATTTCCTTAACATGTATTTCCTTTGCATGGCATGCATTTCCTTACCTTTCCTTTCCATGCCATTCCATTCCTTGACATGCCATGTGTTTTTTTGCCTTTCCATACCTTTCCTTTCCTTGCTAAGCCATGCCTTGCCTTGCCTTTCCTTGCCATGCCATGCCTTGCCTTGACATTTTGTGCCATGCCATGCCTTGTATTTCATTGCTAAGACATGCCTTTCCTTTGCATCCCATGCCATGCCATGTCTTGGCAAGGAAATGCATGGCATGACATGCCAAGGAAAGGAATGGATTGGAAAAGAAAACCAAGGCATGGCAAGGCAATTAAACACATGGCATGGCATGGAAAGGAAATGTAATGCATGGCATGGAATGGTATGGCATGGAAAGAAAAGGCATGGATCTAGAGCACCAGTTTTCAGCTAGTGGTGCCTATCCATTTTCATTCTATTGACTGGAAAACCATTTGTTGGAGGATCAATGGCACTAGGGTTTTTCTCAATGAGGCATAGTGCAATTATTGAACGAGAGGTCAATTTTCAAGAACACTTTGCTGGGAAATTGTGGGTAGTGTAGTCACACAGGCCTCAGAAAAACATACATGTGGGAGCTTACAAAACTCTTTTATGCTTCTCGGTTTGGATTTTATGCCCTTGGACCAAAGTGTCTACATGTACCTAAATGGATTGAGGAGGCGAGTTGAAACTCACGATAAAACTCAAACCAAGACTCAGATGGAAGAAATTTTGGTTTCATTGGATCTGGGGAACCGAGTTTAAGCTAGTGGGGGCCATCCATTATCATTTTGTTGATTGAAAAACTGTTTGTTGGAGGATATTTTGTGCTAGGGTTTTTCTCAATGAGGCATAGTGCAATTTTTGAATGAGAGGTTGATTTTCAAGAAAATTGTCTTGGTAAATTGTGAGTAGTGTTTTCACATGGGCCTTAGAAAAATATATGTGTTGGAGCTTATGGAACTCCTTTATGTTGCTAAGTTTGGATTTTATGCCCCTGGATCAAAGTGTCGACATGTCCCTAAATGACTTGAGGAGGCGAGTTGCAACTTGTGATAAAAATCAAACCGGGACTCAGATGGACAAATCGTTGCTTTCATTGGATCTAGGGCACCTGGTTTCATCTAGTGAGGCCCATACATTGTCATTCCGATGACTGGAAAACCATTGTTTGGAGGATATCTGGCACTAGGGTTTTTCTCAATGAGGCATAATGCAATTTCTAAATGAGAGGTCAATTTTCAATAACACTATGTTGGGAAATTATGGGTAATGTATTCACATGGGCCTTGGAAAAAAATATGTGTGGGAGCTTACAAAACTCTTTCATGATGCTCCATTTGGATTTTATGCCCATGGACAAAATTATCGACATGTCCCTGAATGGATTGAGGAGGTGAGTTGCAACTGATGATAAAACTCAAACCAGGACTTAGATGGACAAATTGTTCGTTGCATTGGATCTGGGGCAAATATTTTCAATTAGTGGGGCCCATCCATTGTCATTTTGTTGCCAGGATAATATTTTGTTGGAGGATCTCCAACATTAGGGTTTTTCTCAGTGTTTATTACATATGTTTGTCAATTTAATACCTTGTTAGGCTAGGCATGGAAAGGAAATTCATAGCATCACACATGAAGGAAAGGAAAGGCATGGAAAGGTAAGGAAAGGCATGGAAAGGTAAGGCAAGGCATGGTATGGAACGACAAGGCATGGCATGGAAAGGAAATACAAGGCATGGCAAGGCATGACATGGCATGGTCTAGAAAGTGAAGGAACCTGAAGGCATGAAAAGGAAAGGCATGTAATGGAATGGTAAGGAAAGGAATGGAATGGCATAGCAAGGCATTGCATGGAAAGGAAAGGCATAGAAAGGAAAGGGAAGGAATGGCAAGGCAAGGCAGGGCATGGCATGGAATGGTATGGAAAGACATGACATGGAAAGGAAATACAAGGCATGGAATGGAAAGGCAAGGCATGGCATGGAAAGGAAAGGCGTGGCATGGAAAGTGAAGGCGAGGAAACGAAAGGCATGGAATCTTGTCGCCTATAACACAGAAAATGACCTAGACCACGACATAGAGCTAGAGCTATATTTAGACCATGACCTAGACCCCCCTAGATCCATCTAATCTTAGGCATAACCTATACTCGACCATTGACCCCATCTACACCCGCACCCTAAGTGCACTATACATATACCTCTTGTTAAAGGCCCCACAACCCTTACACCCACATCACCCACATCTTGGTTCTCTAACCATTTCTCTATGTTTGAAAACACTTTCAATCCTAACCCTTTAGGTCCTAGTTTTCCCCATACCCCTGTACATATTTATTCATAAAAAAGTTCGGTATATAATAAATGTTATATATGTTGCATTAATAATGTGCACATATTTTTATGAATGGATGTCCTTGTAGTTTTTTTTCGTTTATGCCCAACATGAATGCACACAAATTCTTGTTGGGAATTTTTTGGTTCCTTTCCTTCACTTTCCATGTCATTTGTTTCATCCCTTTCCTTCACTTTTCATGCCATTCCATGCCTTTCCATGCCATGCCTTACCTTTCCATTCCATGCCTTTCCTTTCCTCGCCTTCACTTTCCGTACCATGCCTTTCCTTTCCATGCCATGCCTTGCCTTTCCATTCCATGCCTTGTATTTCCTTTCCATGTCATGTCTTTCCATGTCATGTATTTCCATGCCATGCCATGCCCTGCCCTGCCTTGCCTTGCCATTCCTTCCCTTTCCTTTCTATGCATTTCCTTTCCATGCAATGCCTTGCTATGCCATTCCATTCCTTGCCTTGCCATTCCATTACATGTTTTTCCTTGCCATGTCTTCACTTTCCTTCACTTTCTAGGCCATG
>SNQJ01S0194478.1:0-17635 GCA_010110895.2 Picea sitchensis | reverse complement strand
TCTCACTCTCACTCTCACTCTCTCCCTCCCCCTCCCCTCTCCTTTTCTCTCTCTCCCTTATATTTTCTCCCCACCCTCTCTCCTTGCCTATCTCTCCTTGTTGTTGTGTTGTTATATTCTTTGCAGTGAAATTATATTCGAGGTGGATTGAATGGAAATCAAAGTCAAAGTTCGATATGGTTCGGCTGGGTAAAGAAAAATTCGAAGGTCAAGGAAGTTTGACCAGATAAAAATGAAGTCAAATACATCGAAAACAAGTAGAAGGTCGAGGTGGCTCGACCGTGTAAATTCAAATAGTTAAATTGAAAAGTGGTCGACAAGAGGGAGTGTGGGAACCAACTGAAGACTGAATGAATTTTGACCAATAGTCGACTGGTAATATGACTTGGTAGTCAACTGTAACAGAATCCTGATTTTTGTGGGATTTGTAGCCATTGATATCCGTGGATCTGTAACCGTTTTTGGGTGCATTTTCTTTAGGATTTTTTCTACTATAAATCATATAAGTAAGTCATATTGTAATACTATAAAGTTTAATAAATAGATGATGAAATCATAGAGGTTTTTGGTCAAGCTAATGTAATTTGAATTGGCTGCAGGGTTGTTCTTGTGTAAAGCACTCTCTCCATAGTTGTAGGGTTGATTTGTTTCATAGTTTTTAGTTTGTTGCTGAGATTTTGGAAATAATTCCTGGTAGAGAGGTTTGTTTATATACTTTGAGGGAGTTGGTTTTGCAAGAGCTATTTCGATGGGTCTTAGAATAAATTTGAAATTTTATAATATGATGGAGGTTAGGAAGACATAGAGAGTGAGGAGGAGTGGTTTTGGACAAATTCCATGTGTGCATGTTGTGAAAGAAGTTTTGAATATTATAAATTAAGTTCCACTGTGTTCCAGAAATTACTGTGTTAATTATGAAATCTAGAATTGTGTGTATGAGCATATTTGGTTTTTTTATTTCATGATTTCCCTGCATCCTGGAAAAAACATATGTCGTATTATGTGAATCGATAGAATTGAAAAAACTCCATTTTGCAAAAATTATCGAATCTTGGTTCAATGTAGAAGTCCTTACTCATTTTATAATGCACTTTGTAAAATATATACATATTTAGGATGTTATTAACTTCATCTAAAAACTTAGATAACTCTATTTGGAGTTATATAGAATCATGGGCATGCATTTCCCTTAGTTAACTTTCTACTATCTTGGTCTCTCAATTTACAAGCTAGGCTTTCCCTCTTTTACACAATTGCCACTTTTGTGTTTGCAAATGAAAATATAAATATGTATATAGGTTTAAAAATATATAAGACACCCTCGACAACTTTAGCAACTCAAATTGCAGGCGTGTTAATACATGGGCATGCATTTTTGCACAAGGTCATAAATTACAGTTTAAAATAAAAACATGTATTTTAGAAGTGACTACACATTTTTAGTTATGGACACTCAAACCAATTTGAATTCAAGTTTTATGCAACAATTGAAACTATAATACTAATTGTCTATATCATAATATATCAAGAACATTGTCATATACAACTTTTCTCAGCTTTCTCCCTATGTCCGATGCAATTTGTTTTTTTTTTTCATTTTATTATACCTACGTCAGACCTTCGTCAATAATTCATCACATTTTGTTTTAGAACTTGGATCTCTCATGTGTCTCCACGTCGACGTATTTTCATGACCATTGTCTCATGCATCCATGGAATTCATCTCGCCATATCGTTGGATCTTCAATAAACTGGGAACAGTCAATCGTTGCTACATCGATGTGGTCCACCCACAATAAAGTCACAATTTTAATGGAATTAGTGTCTTCTTTCCAATGGTCCTTACATGCATCCAAGTTTCAGGTACGATCGATGGTTCCAGTTGAACTATGATGGGTTATGTGTTGACTATTACATGGAATATTCCACATGGAAGACAAATTCATCAACATGTCGACAACCATGTTATTGTTGGACTAGCAACGCTAATATCAGATGAATACTTATTTTGTAAAACCTGTTCCTCACGCCATGTGGTAGTTTTTGATGTCACAAGTCCAACAAACTTTTATAGCATAGAGAGTTTGATGAAAATGGTTCAACTAATAGCTAGAATGTGGGTTTGTCGAAATACCTATACGAAACCATCGGATGGGCATTAGAACAACGTTGAAAATTGGCCAAATTTACTAGTGTGTGGGGTGTTTCCATCATGAATACCTCATGATAGAGTCCTCAACAATACCATTGAGTTGAGGTTTCACAATATTGCTGAGTGGATGAGTGAGCCTCAGTATGTTTCATATCCCTCGATGATCAATTTTCATCTGGGGTATCATCAAATGAGGGGTGGGGAGAAAGATATTCATATGTCTACTTATAGACTTAATTATGACTTCTTGGTCATGCCCTTGGGGTTGACCAATTCACTAGTCACTTTGCAATATTGCAAGTAGTGAAAGTGGCATCTAGTGTTACTTTTTTATTCCCTCAGGATACATGAGTTTCACCTGAGTCAGTTGGATGAGACAAATGGCATTGCGACCATGTCATAATTCTTTCGTTTGGAGCTTGTGATCAGTGCACAAAGGAAACGTGAGGAGATACATACACTATTGGATCGATTCATGGAAATTACACCAAGCATTGGGAATAATGGACTTCCCATTTGGTTGTGGGACCCTGGAATTTATCGGAGTGATAGGTTGTTTCATATGATGTGGGTGATCAATAGGGTTGTGGTGAGGATTGGTATGCATCATTCTGGGGATGTTATGAGAGGATTTGTTAAGAATTTTTCTATATGGCGAGGTATATTTTCCCTCACGATACCTGATATCAAGTCCGTCCGTGGATTGGTAGGCTTTTATGTCACTAAGATGCCTTTGTGAGACATTATCCATGATCGTTAGTTCATTCCTTTCAGGGATTTCATATTGGGGGTCCAGGAGAGGAGAGTGCAGTCTGAGCACGGTGGTTAGACAATTATGATTGGAGGGACTATAGTATTTGACAACTCAGTAGTCCATACATATGAGATCGCTAGTTTTCACTTCCTGCATTTTACTGTTGGAATGTTTATGTGTGGTTTCTTGGACGAGTGGTCCTTTGAGGAGTTGATTTTTTTTTGCAGCTTTTGATTTCTTGGATTATCAGAGGCAATCACATGTATTCTGGTGTTAGCACTTGGTAGGTTAGGGCTATGATTCGAGGGTGTTTCACATCATACATGTTAGTTTGGGACCCTGGTGACTTTACCACTTATAGGTTGGTCCGAGAGAGGTTCGCACGGAGGGACTTTGTGGATGATGCTTGGATAATTGCAGTAGTTTGGGGGTGTTGTATTATTAGGGATTTCCCTTTCGATATCTGGTGATCTAAAAATGAAGACTTTAAATACTTCAAATTATTGCAATGTAAATGTTATGTGTTTAAAGCAAATGGATCAGTTTGCAACACATAGATTAAGGGATTAATTATTCAAAATACACATAAACAGTAGCATAATCAATGACCATAAGCACATAAAACATAGCAATTGATAAAGGAGTTCACCCCTCTCTTGGGCTACATCTCCTGGTCCAGCTTCCAATGGATCATTATTATTAATTTCTCAAAGTGATAAAAAACATGCCTTAAAATTCTCAAACTGACCAACTGACTGCTCCAATGGCTTCAGAGCGTCCAAAAACCCCTGTCTGGGCTGTTTCAGCACCTCAATCGGTCGAAAAACGAAGAAGTTAGGCCTCCTGGAAGTCCCCCCTTCAAGATTGTTGTCTCTGCATCTACACATTGCACCCCTTTCAAATGAACCTGGCACACACTCAATAAATAACGTGAAAACCCAGCACCGGGCGCAACCACACCAATGGTGCAAATTGTAGGACAATTATGGGCGTGCCAGCCCCTAACCGCCTAGCACCTGGGCACATGGGTCATATGACTGCGTGCATTTGGCAAAAGGGCTAAATGGTTGAACCGTTCCAACTCCCCGCGCATTTGGTTATGGTCATATGTAATGTTAGCATATATCCATAGGCCAAAACTTGAACTGTTCAAACCACATTTAAAACCCGCACGCATTCTATATACATAAGCGTTGGTTATATGTTATATGGCGCGCGACCAAGGGATGGGGCTAAGCCTCGGCCCGGTCGCGGCCCAAACTTGAACCATATACAATGTTAAATATAAAACTTGCCACTTACATAACAAGAAACGCACAGTGGCACGCTGGTTGGAAGCTACTTGCCAATTCATTCCCCTACCCGGAGGTCACGGGGTCGACTCCGGCCAATGACAAAGTTTTATCCATATAACAAGTGACACGTGGCGCCCATGGATTGGGCCATGTGTCAACATACCATTAGCCACCAATGGACATGTGTCAAACAATCATTCGACCACACCTGCCAATCAAAATCTTCTATGTCACCACCTGACACATCATCGTACGGTCGTATGGCCCTGCCATGTCAGACTGTACGGACTGTACAGTCAATGTCCTTTTTTTGTCTATTTGTCTTTATGAACATATTGCAATATCTCTCGCTCCTGACGTCCAATTGAGATGAAACGAGTTGCATTGGGTTCACAACGACGAGGCCTACGCTCTCGTCTGATTTGTAGCGATTCCGAGCACTTTGAATTTTTGAGCAAATTTGATCCCCTGATCACACCTCCCCATTGGGAAGCTTTTGGACCTCCAAAAGACTATTTTCAGTCTATGTGAACCGATCATATGTAGAGGTGGGGTAAGGACTTCCCTCATGGCACCAACCTCAATCCACTTGGTTTTTCTTGGATTTGTCCCTTTAAGACCAACTTCGTGGAGTACTCCACGGCTTTCCTCGGCGCTGAAGTTCCGCATTCTCCACATCCAAAGGATTGTGTTTTCATGCAGTTCTGTAAGATACTGGGGAAAAATCATCTATGGTATAAATTTTAACATACTCCTCCCTTGATCATCAATCAATGGAGGCTCCTTACTGTCAAATTTAACATTAGTAGCGCATACAAGTATATAAGGGCGAAATCTAAGCGGAAAACATTATTTACCAATCTTTAGCCGATAATCTTAGAAAAGGACCATATCGAGGTGGTTTCTAACTTTTTACCTTCTCCTTTAAGCCTCCTTGCTGATGTAAAAGCCAAACTTCATCTCAACTTAGAGCGCTGTGATCACCACGATGCTTGTCATGTCTTGTGTCTTGTACTTGGCGGCTCTTTTCCAAGCGCTCTTGCACCCATTTGATGTATCGATTGGATTTGTTCAATGAACTTCGCTGCCCAATCAATATCATATTGACCATCGATAGAAATATCTTTCCCAAGATAAAATCTAAAGGAGACTTGGGAAAATAGCCAAAACATGCTTCAAGTGACTTTGTGTTGAGAGTGCTTAGTTCGATTGTACGCATTTTGAATGTAATGTAAATGTTCATCCCAAGTTTAGGATGCTTACTACAATAAGCAAGAGAATATGCATCATTGTTCGATTTACCACCTCTATCTGACCATGCAATGCGTGGATGAAAAGATGTGCTCTTTTAAGTTTAGTGTCCATGAGTTAAAACTCACGACTAAAACTTCAAACAAATCGAGAATCCCGATCGAAATAATGGACTTGATAAAATGCACCAAACGTTTGAAAGAACAATACAGTAGTCATTGTTCTCTTTTATTTAACAGTACAAGGCATCAAAATGCACATCTTGCTCATCGATCAACCACAACATAAGATGCTTGACCTCATCTGACCTTAGGTGTCCACCAACAAAATCCATGGAAATACTTTCCCAAGATCAAGAAGGAATTGGAAGTGGAGTATACAAACCAACTTTCGATTGCTAGGTTTACTCGTGGCGCACAATGAACATCCTCGAACTTATATCGCGGAAATACTTCATTCATTTTAGGCCAATAGCAATATACTTACCGTGTATTCATCTTGCCTACACCAGATGACGGCAATAAGAAGGGGCTTCTCTTATAGTAGTTCTTTCCCCACAATGGAATACACAACACCAAGACATTTGAAGTTGTTGTACATGATAATCCAATTCTTCAACATAGTTAGATTGGCACAAGAGTTTCATACACTTCTTTAAGTCAGTATCTAAAGCATCACGCTCCACATAAATTCATGCATTATAGGATACGCTTAAGAATAAAGCAGAGCACTAATAATAGGCCTTTGAAATCTATGCTCAGAACTGTTGAAATGTCCTTCTTATACCTGATAGCCAAATGAAATTGTTGAAGAACCAATCCATCGGAAGTGCCTAGCTTGTTGTAGCTTTAATACGTGGTAATAAGTATTAAGGAGGTTGAGATGGTGTGAATAATGGTTTATTTTCCCAACAAATAGTGCTTCCAATTTTTGAAAACTTGTACCAATACATGTTCCTTATCATAAGTGGGACCATTAATCCACGACACCATTCAGCGTCGAGGAATGAAAACAAATTGGCTTACCATGCTGTAGCAAAAGTGCTCCCATTGCATAATTACTTGCATCATGCAGATTTCAAAGGGTTGTCTTAAATTTGGAAGTTACCAAGAAGGCTGGTAGCATAGCCCGATATTTTCTTTCAAAGTATCAAAAGCCTATTGTTTCTTGCCTCCACATTGGAAAACTTTCTTGACACTTGTCACACTTCATGTAGTGGAGCTGCAATGGGTGAAAAGTTAGCAATAAAGCTTCCTCCTAATATTGAAACCCCAAAACATTACCTACTCTGTCCATTCTTTGAATTACGGACCATTTCAAAATGACTTGCTAACCTTGAAGGATCAATTTTGAATTCACCTCCACCAACAATATGCCCAGCAATGTGACAGAGGTAATGTTATAACTTTAACTTTAACTTTAAATTCACATTTGGACAACTTTAAAACAAGTATTCTTTCCTCGAGCATCAGGCACCGAACACATGTGTAATATGCTCTTTCTGAGATTTGCTAAAGATCAAAATATCATCTAAGTGAACAATAACACAATCATCGAGAGAAAGGCCTCAGGACATCATTCATAACTCTCATGAGAGTTCGAGACGTTTCCCGACAGGCGGTCGCGGGGTTGTTGCGTGCCGGCATGGTTGCTGGATGGGTGACGGTCGTGAATGGCGGTGGTTTCGGCAGGGCATGGCATTTGGGTCGGCAGATGATGTTCGGAATAGCGTTCGTATGATGCGTTCAGGAGAATCGGCGCGCCGTCAGACCGGCGGTGGAAGGACGTACAAACGAATGGGCATTGGCGGGTGGATGGATTCGCGGTTTGTGTTGGTTTATGGCTGGAACGCCGGTTGCTGGGCATGGGTTATGGCTGATGATTGGGTTTGACGCGTCGCGATGAATGGGCGGACCGTTTTGGTTTGATGAAATTCAAAGACTGCCGCGTAAACTGGGTACGTGATGATTCATGTTGCTGGTGGCAGATATAACGGTATTCCATAACGACGATGGCGTTGGTAACGAATGCGATGGGCATTGGATCGACACCTCATCAACGAAATTCACGGTGATGGCAACCTAAGTTCCACACCTTCTTATTGCGCGCGGCACCGAATTATCACATATCCATACAAGAGGGTATGGCTTAGGATGGACTTGTTTTCCAACTTAAGTTTCTTAAAAATTTCTTCAGAAATAAGGTTTACTTGAGATCCAAAATCAAATAAAGTATACTATCTTAAGTCTTTAGAGCAGCCCTTATGAAAAAGTTCAATTCGTTTTCTCTTGTGGAGTTACATTGACATGAGTAATGCCCGAAGAGTTAGTACTTGCAATAGAACCATTACCTTGGTAACCATGGCTGCGATCTTCGTCTCAACACCAGAATCCGAACCCAAATCTGATTTAAGACAATCATTTAGCAGTCTTCGACTCCACTTTATTGTTGTTGCCAAACTTGTTGGGTCTTGTTTCAGGGATGAAGCTTCTAACAATGGTCTTCATCATCCCACCATGTTGAAAAATGTTTACATGTGAACTTTTCTCCCTCTTTCTTCACAACAACATTCTTTCCGCCATTACCCTTGAACTTCTTCTCCCTTGTCTCCATGGTGAATGTCTTCTTATTTACCCTCGCGAATTAATGGATTCCTTCCTCTTTCTTCCAAATAGGTGCTTTGTACACAAAATTCATCTAGGTTCGAAAGGTTAAACATGGTATAAGGTATGTCTCAAATAACTATGTGAAGCTCCAATATATTTGAAGAAAGTTTATTGAGAGACAAATCTACTCCCAAAAACAAATCTATTCTCCTAAATTCCACGGTAAAGTTGCACATTACATCCCTTTAGCTTGTCTAAAAATTACGCCATTCCATGGTTGCCTTTTGTTTATATGACAATGGATAAAATTGTTTTTAATTGCGATAATGGTATTCCAAGAAGAAAAAATTTACCATGCTTTTTTCATATCCTCGAGTCTTGGATTCCCACCAAATAAATTGTTGCACTATCAGTACCAACTTCGAAACAAGCTGAATTTGGTTTCATCATCTTAATTTTTTTGTATCCTACAATATACTTCATTTTGTCTTATCCAATTATCTAACTTCGGCATTAGCATCCATTTGTATATTGGCAATTCAAATTTTTATATCAAGCTTTAATGGAAGGAAGGAATTTCTTGAAGGAGTTTTACCATGCCCTTTGGAGAATTTGGAAGGTCTTGGGCTGGTAGAGAAGAAGAAGAAGAAGAAGAGATGATGGAGGGTGGTGGAGAAACATTCCCTCCATTTCGATGCAGGTTTGTCCTGCCTCCCTTATGCATTGCAGGGACCTTCACCTGTGACAATATGTTCCTTTCCATCAAGATCTTCATCTCATTTCCATGACAGCCTTTATGAGATCTTCATGTTGGCGGGAACTATGCAGTTCATTTTGCATGGAGCCGTAACGGTGAGCGTCTCCACAAACTTTAGGTGATGGTATGCTTCCTCTTGTCAGGATGAGAACTTGGCTCCACAAGTTGACCTTCCTCTTGTGAGATTCAACCTTGAGAGCATCGGAAACCAAAACTTACCAAACAATCAGGAAAACCTTCAAAAACCTTTGTTTTGATACCAACTTGATCCTAAAAATGAAGAGAGGCCTTCGAAATGCGAAACTATTGCAATGTAAATATTTATGTGTTTAAAACAAATGGATCAGTTTACAGCACATATATTAAGGGATTACTTATGAAAAATGCACATGAGCAATTAGAATAATCAATTAACATAAACCCACGTAAACACAACAATTGATAAAGGTTCACCTCACTTGGGCTACATCTCCACGGTCCGACTTCCAATGGATCATTATTATTAATTTCTCAAATTTCTCAAAACAATGCCTGCCCTGATGCTCAAATGACAAACCCGGTGCTCCAATGGCTTCATAGCATCCAAGAGCTATCTGGGCTCTTTCGACCACCTTAATCGGTCGAAAAATGAAGAAAGTTAGGCCTCCTGGAAGTCCCCTTCAAACTTGTTGTCTCTTGCATCCAAATTGCACCCCTTTCAAATGAACTGGCACACATGCAATGACCGTGAAGCCTTTGGTATGGCAGGTACTAATGAACAGAATATCCAGGTGTAAGACACGCCGACTCTAACGCTAGCACACGGGCACATGGGTCCTGACGGCACATTTGGCAAAGGCTAGCGGTTGAGCTGTTCTCAGCGCGTTTGGATAAGTCATATGTAATGTTGTATATAACTCATGGGCCAAATTTAACCATTCAAACCACATTTAAAACCCGCGCGCATTCTATATATATAAGCGTTGGTTATATGTTATATGTTATAAGCCCCGAGCCAATTCGCGTCCCAAACTTGAACCATATACAATGTTAAATATAAAACTTTCCATTTACATAACAAACAGCGGTGAATTAGATGGTTGAGTAACTACTTGCCAGTCATTTCCCCTACCACCGAGGAAGGTCGCAGGGGGTGACTCGATACTTGTCGAGGTTTTATCCATACAAAGTGACACACGGCCATGGTTAGACCCATGTGTCAACATACAAATTAACCACCAATGGAAGCGTGTCAAATAATCCATTGATACACACCTTAATCGGCATATTCCATGTCACCACGACGCTACATCGTAAATGCGGTCGTCACGATACCTTACGATCAAGCCTTGAGAGGTATTTATGCGATTAAATTCTTTTTGTTTGTCTTTGTAAGACGAGTTACCAGTATCTCTACGCTCTTAGTTGGGTTTTGAGATGAAGCGGTTGCATTGGTTTACCTTAATACTTGAGACCCTCACGCTCTCGATGCGGTTTGAAGCGATTACGGGCACTTTTGAATTTTTGAGCAAAATTTGGTCAGTCATACGGAAATTCGGTCTTCTTTGATACCCCTGGTTTGTGACCACATAAAATTCTACGAGATGCCTGATTTTGGGATTGGTGTGAATTGACCTACAAGGATACATTGGAATGCCAGTCCTCTCATTACTAGGAATGATCCTTTAAGTAATTACTCTCTTGTCAGTTCTGGGGAGGCCGGAGGATAATAGTCTAGGCAAAGGGCTTAGATATTGCAGTTAGAGTAGCACATTTTATGATGGATCCTTTAGGCCGTTTTATGGGTATAAATTTTGTTAGTTGGTCTACAGGATAGGGAGATCGGCTATTAATTTGGGGAGGGCCCCACTTGTATTTATTACCTTACAAAGAAGGAAATATTGAGCATAGGTCCTACGCGTATTTCATATGGGTTTGGGACCCACCGATCATCATTAGTTCCATTTTGGTTAAATTATGTTGTTCCTATGGGTGTAATGGCATTGCTTGAAGACAAACAATCTTTGCTAAGGGAGGATTTTTCATGTCCCAATTATTGGGTCCCTTGATTTCCTCACGATTGGAAATGAATTTCATGACATCCTTTGAAGGAAAAGGAGTTAAAGGGTTTTTTAATGTCACTTAGTTAGGATTTGTTATGTTTTTAATGTGACATTAAGGAAATAAAAGTAACTTTAGATTAATAAGTTACTTAAGCATTATTAAAGTATTTTGATCTTTTAAAAGTAAAAGCAAAAAGGAATAAAGGTCCACGCCAGCAGTTTATTCAAAATTTCTAGAAGAAGGGAAGGAAAAGGGATAAAGGGTAGTGCTTCACTTTGGATTGTGTTTTGGATTGATCTCTTTGGATTTCTCTTAGAGCCAAGGTTTTCATTAGGGTTTTAACAAAATCCTTCCATTTATTTATTTAGTTTTGGTGGTGGAAGATCCTCCCTAGTTATACAAAGGAGGAATCCATCTGGGATCTTCGTTTGAGCTTCATCTTATGGTTTGGCATCATCTTGGGGGTTTGGAGGTTTGTAGTTAGCCCTTTTGCAGTTTGTAGGAGGAAGCTTCATCAATTGAGGGATTTGTGCTTTCATTAAGGTCTTATGTTGCAATTGTTTTTCATTGATGTAATGCAATTGTCTTAGCAACCATTAGAGATTTGTTGGTATTTGGATTCCGTTCATAAAAAACATGTCATGGTGACCTTTCCATTTCATGTGTACTCATAATGTTTGCAATGTGTTTGGTAGAAGCATTTTATGGAATAGAAAAATGTTTACTTAAAAAGGAAATTTATCAACGGGTGGAGCATGAATTTGACAAAGATGGATGTCCTAAGCCTATCACAAATTTGGGAATATGACATGGATCCCTCTGGGGTTCGCTTCCCCGTCACCCCATCCGAGAGAATTTTCCATACCATTCTTAAAAACACTCCTTTATTTATTAATGCATTGTTAAAAGTGACTAAATTTCTCTATTACTAAATAGTATGGACTCCACAACAATGTATTGTTGCAAATAATGTTGGCAAAATTAAAATATATTATACAGATTTTTTCAATTAAATCTAGTTTGAGTGGTTGTGGAATGAAACACGATCCTCTCCATCTAAATTTGAAACACGATCCTCTCCATCTAAATTAAAATGATATATTAAACTCATAATAAATATATCAATGTAATGATTTATAAATTATATTTAAAAAAATAATAATAACAACTAAAAACTAGTTTTCTTTAATTATATTATATTATATTCTTATTAAATAATCATTTACAATAACTTTGATGATATTGATGATGATGATGGTGATTAACGTCCACTAAGACCTAATTGATCTATCAGATCTTAAGACCGGTAAGCTATTACTTGTGATTCTTTAGAATTTTGTTTCTGTGCTCGAAAAGCATTAAGAGAAACTTTCCAAGATCGCCATACTTGTGATTATATTCTTATGAACTTTTCATAAATAATCACTTACAATAACTTTGATAAAAAAGAAGCCAATGTCAAAATTGCTCATTTAAAACATTTTGAGGCAAATGAACCATGATGAAATTATTGAAGAAAAACTTAACCTAGTTCCTCACGTGGGGTGAGGTTCAAGGGACATATCTTTGCGTCTAACTCCTAAATCATTAATTGATTATAGAAACTAAAGATGGCCACTTCCTCTAAGGGTGGGGGCTGAAGGGACTGACCTCCTCGTAACTCCTAAACTATTAGTTAATTATAGAAATTAAAAGATTTTCAAAAGGACCATAAAATTAAATTTAAAAAAAATGAGTTGTCTTTTCCAAGATGTAATTTGTGAATATTTTTTTTTTTTTTACATTTAGCTCATTAGATAGCCTTGGAGATGAGAATATAATGGATTTTCAAGTTGAAAAATTTGAAGGAAATTCTCATGATAAAATGTATTAGACCTAGCCAATTCCTATCGTAAGTTTGGAGAGTTGAGGAAGTTATATTTTAATCTAGATGTTTTTCTTTTAAGAAGGAAGGTAAATACTAGTACAACGGACACTAATCTCGGTACAGAAAAACAACTCACAAGTACGAGGATTAAATATTGTGGTACAACGCATCAAGCGCATACAAGGTTGCAACTAAATTTTAGGGCAGTGAGCACACCTAATCTTGGAACAACAAAATCACAAAGAGGCATACGACGTGAGAAACCGGCTCTCTAATGAAAGAATTATTTAGAAAAGGCAGATGAGACAGCATCTTGAAAAACCAATTCGCTATTTGTAAAAAAATTGCTATGCGGTTAGAGTTTTTCTCATTAAACGAATTGTTGAAAAACTGATCCATCAACGATAGGTCTATCCGTTTCATTAACATCGTTGGGAAAAATTAGAATTCAAATTCTGTCTAATTATAATTTTAAGGGATAATGCTTCAATACATATCATAGTTTGAATTTGAATTCGGATTCAAATTGAATTTTGAATTTGAATTCTGAATTTGATACAGGAAAAAATCTGGAGTATAAATCTTAAAAATAGGAAAACATGTTAAAAAAATTTCAAATATTTTCAGCACCTTGCCCTTGGATGGACTGTTTTCCTCTATTTAACAGAAATGTTGTTCCTGTATCTAATGTTGTATAAATCTTCCTAGACACTAGACATAAATAGAGACAAACACACAAACTCTCTGATTTCCCTAATGTTGTATAAATCTTGTATTTTCTTTTTTCTATTAGCTATGCTTCTTCTTATTATTATTCTTTTGTTGGACGTCCTGATCGATGCACATGGATAGTTGTTTTTCATGACTCGTGTATGAGGCTATAAACAATTGAGAATATGGAGAGAAGCCATATCACATAAACATACAAATGATAATTTGTGTTGCACACAATAAACATAGATACATCACACTCAAATAAGTGTTGTGAGATCCAACTTATTCCACTCTTGGAGGGAGAGGTTGAGAGAATCTCTCAACATCCTCTAGCAAACCCAATCCAATCCCTAAAATCTAGTATGTAGCATTAATTAGGCATTATCTCTAACACCCCCAGTTAATGCCTACATTACAAAACTTCACAAATTACATAACATAAAAGATTACAACATTTTGTCTGGCATGATCCTCATCAACGCATACACCCACTCTGACGCCTCTCGATTGCGCTCTTTCTCTTCCTCTTCTTCGACCTTTCCTTTCAACTCATTTAAAGTATAAATGTTTCAGATCATCATTCTTGTACTTTCATAATAGACAATATTGACAAACTCGGCATACCGGGGCTTCCATGAGAAAAGATGTCAAGTAATGAATCATCCTATGGACATACCTCCATCTGTCAGATATTTGACTTTCTGCTATCCTTTAGTTTGTAGAAAGACAATCTGGGTACGAAATGTCTTCAAAAATCAATTATACAATGTGGCTTCCAATCATAAGAACAATTGTTCTTGAAACCGGGTTTTCTAGCTTATATCAAGATACAAGAGTTCCTACTTGCTTTTACATAAACACGTAAACATATAAAAAATTTAAGAAAACCACACATACAAGATTTGAATTCATCATCTTGGATCTTCGTTCACCACGTACAACTTGTTAGAGTAGTCAATTATAACAATCTTTGCTCTCACACATTGTGTTGACTAGACTCAATGTCAGGGTCCTAACTTGCACATAGGTAGAACAATATATTCAGATGTAACAAAGGTCAATATTTATAAGGGCTTTCAATAAAATAGAAGAAGGTGGATGTAAGAGACCTAATAGAAGCTTCTGCTTCTAGAAGGATCTTCCTCTAGATACTTATTTTTAGTATAAATAAGAATCGAGGGTATGAGAACCCTAGCTTTTATATTATTGTAATAGAGCTCTGCTCAACTGGAGGTTGCCCCCTCAAAGAGGCCCGTGAACATTGCTTTCAGATTCAAAGTGATATTTCTGTTGTTATTCTCATATTGTTTTAGTGTTATTGTGGTGAATGTTCTGGTTATATTGTTGTTATTCTGCCATTACTAGCATTTTATTTCTGTTCTACATACATTTTATATCTGGTATATTACAAGTGGTATCAGAGAACTTTACTCGACAGAAAGTGTGGGTTAATTTTTTTTTTCCTAGGGTAGAGACGTATTCTGGCGTCTTTAAGCCACAGGGATCTGTCATTACGCGCATAAACCTGCGGTTTAGGGATTCATACACACAGGAAATACAAGTGGTACTTAAGCGCACATCTATTGGCCACCCTTGTAACCCCTGTTGGTACCCCTTCGAGTTGTAGTGCATCAGACAACACCTGTGTATGGATCAACCTAGATTACCTGAAGCCCTCTTTAGATAAATCGATCGGTCGCCTGACTGCTATAGTGTCACCGAAAAAAACACTCGGGAATATACTCTCTAGTACCTGGGTAGTGGGGTAGTACGGCTAAGGGTACGGTCTATCCTCCTTAGTTAGTGCCCTGAGATATTGGGCCGAGTACTACTGTTGGACCTCGCACGTATATCAGAGAGCATTAGCACAGGGAAAACCCTTGTTTGTAGAACCCTTGAATACCTAACCCTTGGGGATACAAACATAAACAAATTAAAACAGACAAGATGTATTGTCCCGCAACTACGTTCGGGTTGCCAAGTAAATACACATTTCTTTCTGGTTAAGCATTTGGGCATTTCCTCTCTGCAGTATTCTTCAGACCGGAGTCTAGAATTTTTTTCACCATTATTTGAGACCTATTCCATTGGATTCATCTCTTCTCCCTTATCACATTCATCCATATCATTTTTCGGCAAAATTTTCTACCCCGCCCGCCCCTTTTCAGTTCCCCCATCCTCATGGCCCATACCTGTAGCCAAGACTTGGAAGCTCGCTTCAACACCTTGAAATATGGTCTCATCGAGACCCAACAAGAAGTGAAACAAATCAGTGCCAATGTTGTCGCCATCAATACGACCATCCAATCCTCAATGGAGGAAATCAAACAAGACCTCACCACCCAGCTTGAATCAGTCTTTTCAGCACTCTGTGCCAAACTGCATATCCCTACAGATAACCCTTCCTTTTCCTCACCTCCACATATTGAAGGTGACCATTCCTCTCATTCCCATAACTTTCACAACCATCACTTTCAACGTGACTTAAGCCTTCCGCGGCTGGATGTGACCAAATTTGATGGCTCTGACCCCACTGGTTGGGTAACCCAAATGGAACCTTATTTCTCTTTATACGGCATTACAAATGACTTGGCCAAACTCCGGTATGGTGTTCTCCATATAGATAAAAAACGTTGGCAATGGTGGAAATGGAGACAAACTTCTCGTCAAGGGTATATTCCTTGGACAAACTTTGTGGCAGATCTTTATGAACGCTTTGACAGTGACACCAACCATTTGGGTCATTTGACAAAGTTGAAACAATTAGGAATAGTGGAAGACTTTATAGCTGCCTTTGAGCGCCTGGATTTTAGAATAGAGGGCATGTCTGATGCCTTTTTCCGAGAGTGTTTTATTAGTGGCCTCAAGGATGAGATTCAGGCCCATGTCCTCATGGCTCGACCTCAGAGTTGGGTGGAGGGTACTAAAAGAGCTAAATAAGCACGACAGGTTGTATCTTCTCAAAACAGAAAACCCTCATTTATCCATCGCCCTAAACCAATAAATCCCACTACTCCCTTTGCTCCACTAAAGATCCAAAAATTACTAGGGATGAAATGGATGAACGCCAACTTAGAAGCCTTTGTTATAACTGTGATGACAAATATTTCTTGGGCCACAAGTGTAACGAAAAAAATCTTTTTATGGCCATCTCTGAGGATATTTCAGAAGAGGATGTAGAAACTCCCTTTGTGTCTGAGTCACCTAAATCCACTAACATAACCCCTCCCTCCGACCCTCCCGAAGTAGAACTGGTCATTTCCCTCAATGCTCTCACCGGCTTCTCCGCTCCCCAAACCCTCAAGATAATCAATTACATCAAGCATTGGAAGTTCATCATTCTGGTTGATAGTGGCAACACCCATAATTTTATTCATCGCCAGATTGCCCAAGAAAATCATTGCTACATCCATGCCATTAATAATTTCCAAATCATGATTGCCAATGGTGGTTCCCTCAAATGTGGAGGGCATTGTGAAAATGTGCGTCTCCAACTTGGTGACTACCACCTGAAATCCCATATGTTTTCTATCGACATGGGAGATTATGACATTGTGTTGGGTGTAGACTGGCTAAGGACTTTGGGTCCCATTCTCATGGATTTTAAAGACCTAACCATGCAATTCGACCAGGAGGGCCACCAATATAAGTTCTAAGGCATCACCGCCAGTTCACCTAAGATCATTAGTTCCCATCGCATGGAAAAGATGCTAAAAAAAGGTCATTCTGGTGTTATCGCCCAACTCCATGCCATACAAGCAACAGAGACACACTCGGTCCCACAAGACCTCCAAGCCATCCTTTCTAAACATCAATTGGTCTTTTCCACTCCCCAAGGACTCCCTCCTTCCCATAATGTTCATGATCATTCCATTCCCTTTATACTTGGAAGTTTTCCTCCCAATATCCATCTGTATCGTCACCCCTTTTCCCAAAAAAATGAAATTGAGAAAATGGTTGAGGAACTCCTTAATGCAGGCGTTATCCGTCCTATTACGAGCCCTTACTCTTCTCCTGTGGTCATGGTCCTGAATAAAGAAGGTTCTTGGAAAATGTGTCCTGACTTTCGTTCCCTCAACAAACTTACCATCAAAGAAAAATTCCCCATTCCTGTCATTGATGACCTCCTGGATGAATTGAGTGGCACCCAATTCTTCACTGAAGTTGATCTTCGTTCGGGATACCATGAGATACGT
>SNQJ01S0194476.1:23805-36479 GCA_010110895.2 Picea sitchensis | reverse complement strand
TAACCTTAACATAAAAGTGAATGAGGCTCAATAGAATGTTTGAGTGATTTTATGGATCTCATTTAAACTCCATATTTGAGTGTGCTCTAACTATTCTAATTGGGAGAGTTTGTTGAAGAATAGAAGGCCTTGCTTCCACCTTGAGGTTTTACCAACAACATCAAGTTGCAGATGAATACATTTATTATGGGGAGTTTCTTGATCCCTCAAGGTGGATGGTCTAATGGGGAATTCTTGGATCCCTTAAGGCAAATGCAAGGAAGATGCTAAGGAGTTCCAAGATCCCCCTAACTAATTTTTTCCTATCAATCATTATCTTTCTAGTTAACTGAAATTCTCATAAGCTTGCGATCACACTACCCTCACACTACCCTTCTTGGATGAAATTTGAATCAATGAATTGTTAATACATGAATTCATGAGTCCATCTTCCTTGTTGGTCGAGATAAAGCACTACTAGTAAAGCAAATTGACATGCCCAAATATACACACCCTACCCTAATTACTATTGAACCCACCTATCTTTTAACTAATTTTTATGAGTGTATAACACATTGTAAAGTCGTGTTAGTGAAAAATTACTCTTATAGTAATGAAATAACAAATAATCATTTTGTAGTAATTGTACACTCCAAGTAACAATACCATTCATAATTCATCAATACAGTTATTACTAACACATATTCATCAACATACATGCAATATTTCAACACAAAAACCCATAGTATATTTTCAAATTAACCAATTGGAGACAATTAATAAATTAATAAAAAAATATTGTCAAATTAACCAATCCCAAATAATTAATAAATTAATAAAAAATAACCGGAAAAAGGTTTTAGGGTTTTTAAAAAGGGAAGGAGTATTTTAAAAAGGAACAAAGTAACCAGCAAAATAAACTAATTGTGGGATTCATTAACCATAGACTCATCGTGATAACAAGAAACAAAAATTAACAATCTACATACATAAATTTTAAATATTTTGTTTTAAAATACACATAAATAAAACAAAAGTAATGACAAACTTACTTTATCCGAGCCTCACATATAATTGAGGTGAAGTAAGTTTACAATCTTAATAAACTTTAAACATCTAAATGATAAAGAGAAACAATCCATTTTTAAAAAAATCTATGTATTTTTTTAAATATTTATTAAAACAATATGATATTTTTTATTTATAAAATATGAAACTTGCTTTAACACATGGCATGATGAAATGGATAAGGGAAAATACATTTATAATAAAATGATAGAATGGATAAGGAAAAATGAAATAAAGGAAAATGTGATTCTAATGATTGAATTTTTTATTTATTAAAAAAATGAAATATAGGAAATGTAATTGTAATGATTGAAAAGTTTTTAATAAAAAGCAAATAATAGTGAAAAAATGACACTAAGGCATGCCAAAAAGAATAGTGGTTGATTATGAGTGAATTTCATATAAAAATCACGTTGATGGGTTGAAAAGTATAATACTAAATATACAATAATAAAAAATGATCTATTGTCTTGATGTGAAGTATCAATATGCCTATAAGATTGGAACAAGTTTTTTATCACAACGAAAAATGTTATTTAAGTTAATAAAACAATTCCACGTAACTTTAACGGTGAAAAGAGATATTTATCCAAAAATTAAAGTCGAAGGAAAAAAAGTGTATTTTCTTTTTCAAATTTCTGCAAAACGATTTAATTTGTAATTTATTATTTTATTTTAATTCTATATTTTATATTGAAATAATAACAATAAGATTAATAAATTACGAAGTGGGTAGTCCCCGTTTATAATGAAAATCTAGTGTAAATTGTGTAGGAAAACTAGTAAGTCCATCTATGGTATGGGCATCCCAAGGCTTTGACATGTTCCCATAAATTACTAACCCCCCCCCTCCCTCAAAAAAAAAAAAAACTTTGACATGTTCCCATAAATTACTAACCCCCCTCAAAAAAAAAAAAGAAGTTTAACATGCTTTTTGCATTAAGGAAACTTCCCATTCTCAAAATCCAAAATGACCATATAGTAAACAAATTTAGAATACAAAATGAAAACGAAGCCTTATGAGTAAATTAGATTAGAATCTTATTAGATTATTAATAAATTTATATCAAGCTAAAGACCATATGCCTTCCTTATGCCCCACCTCTTGTAGGGTGTCCCGTGATGCCTTATAGTTATCCTAATCCTCCACAGGACACGTCACATGCCACATCTCAAGTAAGCGCTAGCACTTCTTATACAGGCCCTCCTATGCATTAACATGTGCAGGGTCATCCTTAAATAAATTATAATAAGTGAATTATAAGACAAGAAGTTAATAATATTATGTAATAAGATAATTAATTTATTAATTCAATTTAAATAATCTATTATAATTGTTATCTTATTATTAATAATAAGTATATAGATAAATCTTATGATGATGATTATTAATGTCTACTGAGATCAATTGTTAATGAGATAAGAGATTATTTCATTTTCTTTAAAATTGTATTTTTATGCTCAAAAAACATTGAAAGAAGCATTCCAAGATCATCATAGTTTTGATTACTTAGGAGGTTAGGAAGGTCTGTATTGTGGCAAATACTTTTAAATTGGGATCTAATATGGGAATAGGCAGGGTAATCTAAGAGGAAGTGTTTTTCATCTTCCACCCTCTTAGTGTCACAAAGATGACAGATTATTTCATCCCACAGTGTTTTGGGAATTGTCCAACGCCCAGTTTCACTATGTAGCTCGTGAGAGTTTGTTCTTATTTTAACAATGTTGATTTTCTTCTTTCCACTTCTCAAAACTGAGAGGTAATTTTGATCTTCTAAATTAGGCTTAACCACCTCCTTGTAGTATCTTTTTTTTTTTCCTTAAAAAAAAACGTAATTTTATTCATCCAAAGAGAACCAAATTACATTCTACATGTGCATAAAGCACAACTCACCCTTTGGAAAGGATGTAAACCCCGAGAGGGAAAAAAATGAGACTAAAAAGTCACAAAGTAAAATACAATATCGGTCTCAAAGACCGCACAAAAAGCTGAGGATAAAACTCCTACAATTGAGGTCCCCCTCTCTGAAAAATAAAACCAATAATGCAAGCCCTTAAGAAAACTCAGGAGACCAGATGGATCAAGTCAGAGCGGTAAATAACTCTCATACCAGTAGCACCAGATATTGAAAGTGTCAGAAAAAACCATGAGACAGTTGCGGCCAAAAAGATGCACGCCCAATAGAAGGACCTCAAAGTGTTGAACTAGGCAACAACACCACGTGCCCATAGCTAAGGACCTCAAAGCATAGACCTCGTCAACGTGGCATCAAAATCCTGAACAAAAGAACCGTGATTTGAGTAAACATCAAACCCCGAACACTCCAACAAATCCAGAGAGAAAAATGTAACTCCCAGAAATCCTCGTCAAGAACGCGGAGTAGAACAAACCTCCAAAGAGAACCCAAATGTGGAACGGACTAGATCTGAGCGACATTCTAACCTCTCAAGAAAAGAGAGGGCCCAAAACACCATGCCCTAGCTACAGAAAGGTTTAACTCGACACTCATCCTTAAAACCCAAGGACACCAAAGTTAATGGAATGCATCAAATCCTAACACAGCCCCGAGACACCGAAGAGAAATCAAGTGGAGATCCACAAAATCCTGCATGATGATCCAGATTTAGGAGTAGAACGAACTGATTAACAGACTGAATACAATAAACACAGAGATATGAAGAATAAAACAAGTATCCAGTGAACAATATCTTCTATTGAATAATGAAATAGGTTGAAACTGTAAAACTGCAGAACTGAAACACTTGCTCGAATGGCAGTAGTTATCTCTGAGAAGAGATGTCGCTGCTACGCACATCCGTTTGAGAAGAATGAATTACCATGAGGATCTAGAGGCCTTTTTGATATTAATCATGAATGCCAAAACCCTAGACATCTGAAAACCTAACCCTAGGAGGTGAAACATCAAAAGTCATGTGGGCCCATATGGGTAAGTTGGTATCTCAACTTCCCGTGGTCATAACTTTTGCATACGACATCTGTTTTAGGCGTGTGATAGCCCGTTGGAAAGGTCTTTCAGAGAACTACACATACCTCCATAAAACTCTAACTTTGTCTAAAGTTTGACTGTGGTGAGACAAAAAAAACATTGTTTAGGCCTCCAAAACGGCCCTGGAAGTACAACAAGATGTGTTGACATGAAAACATACAAAATAATCCAGTTGGATTAGATGAGAGGCCACAAATATACACTTGGAAGATGTGTAGGGATTCAGATAGCCCCAGAAGTGTAGAACCCACAATTACAAAGAAGTACAAAATAATATGTTGAACTAAAAATGGACAAGAGGAGCGAGTTGGAATAGGTGGGTGACCACCAATAGCCAACTGGATCAATCCTCCCCCCTTAGGAATAAATGGTCTCCATTGCATTGAGTGCCCCCATTAGGTGAGGAAACTTCTACTATATTTGGCCCCAGGTGAGCCACTTGCCTTGGTGTAGGAGTTGCCCTGCCTTGACAACCCAATAAAGATGGATCCTCTGTCGGCGAGTGCCCTTGACCTGTGTGTCCACTCTCTGACCAGTGGATGCTTGTTCCATGCAATCAGGGTTGAGCTATGTGGGTGGAAATTTTTCTGCGATCTCTGAGGTTTCCAATAATGGTGGAAAATATGGTCTAATGAGGTCCACATTGAACATTGTGTGCAGGCCAAGGAAGGGTGGAGTGTTGAGCTCAAAAGCATTGCTACCCACAGCCTTGGTGACAGTGTAAGGCCCATAGAGAAGTGGGAAGAGCTTCTTATGGGGCCTTGTGATACGCTCCTTCTACAAATGTAACCAAACTTTTTCACCAACCTGAAACTCGTGTGGTACCCTGTGTTGATCATGGAGTTGTTTGTACTTAGCATTGGATTTCTGCAAAATCTCCTGGACCTGTTGGTGGATGTGTTGAATCCACTCAATGAATCTGGTGGATTTTTTTTATCACAGACTGATCATGGGAAGATTCTGCCTGTGTGGTGGCAAGAGGAAGTGAAACATCAATGGGTCCCAAGGGTTAGAATCCAAGCTCCACCTGAAATGGGCTATGTCCGGTGCAGCTATGGAGAGCCCTATTGTAACTGTGTTGAACATAGGGGAGACTCTCATCCCATGTAAATGGATGCTTAGAGTTATACATGCACAGGATGTGCACAATCATTCGACTGATGACCATTTTTTGGCCGTCTGTTTGGGGGTGGAAAGCAGTGGATTTGGTGAGCTTAGTGTCCGACAGTGACCAGAGACTCGACCAAAATGTGATGAGGAACATGTTGTCCCGATCGAAGATGATGGTTTGTGGTATCCCAAAGTGGACCCACACTCATTCGAAGAAGAGCTTGGTAGTATCTGTTGCTATGATATTCTTCTTGCAGGATGTGAGGATGACCATCTTTGAAAACCGATCAACGACAAAAAATACATAGTCATTTCCTTTCCTGGTGGACAGAAGGCCAGACATGTAATCCATTGAGATGGATTCCCAAGTCTTCTCGTGAGTAGGAAGAGGGTTGTATAAGCCTTGATTCTTGATGGATGGCTTGGAAACGACACAGGAAGTGCAAGATCTGATATACTTGTTGACGTCTTGTTGAGGTTTTGGCCAATAAAAATTATTTTGAAGAACAACCATATTTTCTCCACACCAACATGTCCTGCCATCCAAATGTAGTGGGCTTCACAAATCATATTTTCATGCTCGCTTGTAGGAAAACAAACATGGCCTAGGTGGCATAATAGTCCGTCCTGAATGTAAAAATCGGTGAAATTCGCGCATGTACCCAAGAGATGATAGGTGGTGGAGAAGTACAGATCTTGCTGATAAAGTTGGGGCCACTCAGATGCTTCATGTCCACATGAATGGAGCATAGTGCTGAGTACAACCATAGGAGGTCGACTGAGGCAGTCAACAACACGATTTGAGATACATGTCTTATACTTGATGTTGAGATGGAACTATTGCAGGTAGGTGGACCACTTCTGATGGAAGTCATTCTGCAATTTCCCCTATGTCGGTATGAACTGCAGAGGCTTGTGATCAGTGTGTATGATCATCTCCTTTCCCAGAATGTAATATTTCCATTGACGACATGCTTGTACAATGGAATACATTTCCTTGTCATAGGTGGGGTATTTCTGGACAGTATCTGAGAGTGTCTCACTATGGTATTCCACCGGATGACTGTGCTGAGTGAGAACTACGCCCACATCATAGTAAGATGCATCAGTATCAATATCGAATGGTTGTTGTAGATTGGGCAAGGAGAGTACTGGATCTGAGCACAAGCGATGCTTCAGATCATCGAAGGCTCGTTGTTGTTCCTTCCCCCACACGAAGTTGGCTCTACCACCGCCCTTGGTCACTTGGCTGAGGGCCCATGCAATATGGGAGAATCCCAACACGAACCATCGGTAGAAGTTGGCTAGTCCCAATAAGCTCCGAAGCTCGATCAATGTGGTTGGGGCTAGCCAGTCATGGATGACTTAGATCTTAACTGGATCAACATGTACTCCATGCTCATCAACAATGTAGCCCAAGTATTGGAACTTGTTCATGCCAAAAGAACATTTTTCCAAGTTGGCATATAGCTTGTGTTGTCACAGAGTGGTCAAAACCTGTTGAATATGCCGCATGTGCTCCTCCCACGTTCTTCTGAAGATGATGATGTCATCCAAATATACCACCACAAAGGCGTTGGTGAAGGGTCTCAATACATCATCCATCAACCTCATGAAAGTGGTTGGTGCATTTTTTAAGCCAATGGGCATGACTAGCCATTCGAAGAGACCTTCTTTAGACTTGAAGGCTCTCTTCCATACATCAATTCGTTCGATGGGAACCTGGTGGTAGCCAGACTTTAGGTCAATGTTGTCGAAGAAAGTTTCCCCCTTAAGTTGGTCAAGAAGGTCATCAATCCTGGGAATGGGGTACCGGTTCCTGACTGTGATTTTGTTTAAGGCTTTGTAACCAATGCAGAGTTGTCAAGTCCCATCCTTCTTCTGCACCAGTACAATCGAGCTTCCGCAAGGAGAGGATTTGGGTCTGATGTGCCCCTTTTGGAGAAGTTCTTGGATATGATGCCTTATTTCGTCATTTTCCATCAGGGAGCCATGATAGACTGATCCATTAGCTAGAGTTGCGCTAGGGGTTAGATCAATTGGATGCTTAACTTGGCAGTGTGTCGGTACCCCTGTAGGTGAGGAGAAGATGTCTCTATATTATTCCACAATCCCATCCACTTGCTTTTGATGCAAAGAGAGGCTCTGTGTAGAGGCCATGAATGTGGCGACGAGCTTCTTCTTACTGTGAGCACAGATCATAAAGAAGACAAACTTCCTGGTCTCTCAAATGACCTTACTGCATTGCTTAGTAGAGATTAAAGAAATAACAGTAGGCGAGGCTACCTTTGGTATCCTGTACAATTGTTTACCCAAAGTAATAATAACAATGTGGGGTCTAGACTCATACACAACATGACACTTCCACAAATATGGTTGTCCTAAAAGAACATCACAAACTTCAAGGGGAGCAATATCACACAATACCTCATCTTTGAAAGGCTTGATGTCGTAGGGCAGATGACACTATTGGTTGACACAAATATCTCTTCCTTGACGAAGCCAACCGATAGTGTAGGGCTGCAGGTGCGGTGTCGTTGGCAGGTCCAACTGCTTGATGACCTCTGCTGAAATCATATTCTTTTGAATATCACTATCGACAATGAAATGAAGGGAATCCCCCTTTACCCACATCTGCGAGTGAAAGAGGCGTTCCCCTTCCTTTGGTTCTTCTGGTTCACTTATCCGGACTTTGGAGGTAGTGACAGTGGCACTGGGTTCAGCATCGATAATCCTCTTCCCTCCTTCAAGATTTCATTCAGAATCAGAATCGACCTCTAACTCGGAAGCCTTCAGTTCGGCCATAAGTGACTTCTTGGAGCGGAATTCTTCGGTGTTGTGTTAAGGAATTTTATGGTACTCACACCATTTTCTTGTGTCCTTCTTCGTCTTCTCATTTCCCTTCTTATGTTGCGGCTTGGACTGGTTGTCCTGAGGGAGGCCATCTCAACTTGGTCCCTTGATGTATGGGTTGGGGTCTCCTTTTCCCTGCTTCGGCTGTGAGGGGTTTTCAGATCCAAACTCTCGACTTTTCTTCTTAAATTTATGCTCGATCATGACAACGTATCTATAAGCCATGCCCAATGAGATGATGTCCAGAAAATCCATTTTTGTTTGAATGTGTCTATGCAAACAACAATGGTATTTGAGCAGTAGATGATTCTTAGAGCCTTTGATACCCAATTTGGTGCACAGGGTATGGAAAATATTGGTGAAATATGGTATTGTCTAGTCCCTTTCTTGACGTAGGGTGGTCCATCTGGTGTATTGGTCCTCATAGCTTCCAACAAGGTAGTATTGTTCTTTAATGGCGTCCCGGAAGGAATCCCATGTAGGGCCCACCAAAAACATTGCAGATTCTTCTATGGCCCTTTGCTCAGAGTATGTATCCCACCATTCTTTAACATGGGGAACGACCTTGAGGATTGCAAAAGTGATATTTTCCCTATCGAAAAAATTGTGGACTGAAAAATACCCTTTGAACATATTCAACCATTTATATACAACATCCACATCTATCACTCCTTCAAATAATGGAATATCAAAATTTACCTATACCTTGAAGGGGGTTTCATGGTCGCTTGATGAAGATGCTTCTCCTGTGGGAAGTCGTCGAAGGATCTGCACGAAGTTCTCCATCATTTTTTTCCTTTGTCACGCGAGTTCTTCCTCGAGAAATTTTTTAATAAGATCTTTTGTTCCATCATCTTTATTTTCATCCCCCATGGGTTGTTATCGAGCTCGGTGCGAAAGACATTGCAATGGATCGATTGGTTCGAATCCCAACTTCTTGTACCCAGATCTTGTTGGGGAAATGCATGGAGAAAAATAAATGAAGAGTAGACCGCTCTGATACCACTGATCTGGATTTAGGAGTGGAACGAATTGATTAACAAAATGAATACAATAAACATGGAGATATGAAGAATAACACAGATATCTAGTGAACAATATCTTCTATTGAATAATGAAATAGGTTGAAACTGTAAAACTGCAGAACTGAAACACTTGCTCGAATGGTGGTAGCTATCTTTGAGAAGATATGTGGCTACTACGCACATCTTTCTAAGAAGAATGAATTACCATGAGGATCTAGAGGTATTTTTTATATTACTCATGAATTCCAAAACCCTAGACATCCAAAAACCTAACCCTAGGAGGTGAAACGTCAAACGTCGTGTGGTCCCCTATGGGTAAGTTGGTACCTCAACTTCTCGGGGTCGTAACTTTTTCATACGACCTCTTTTTTAGGCACGTGGTATCCCGTTGGAAAGGTCTTTCAAAGAACTACACATTTCTTCCATCAAACTTTGACTTTGTCTATAGTTTGACTGTGGGGAGCCAAAAAAACATTGTTTAGGCCTCCAAAACATCCCTGGAAGTACAACAAGATGTGTTGAAATGAAAACATACAAAATAATCCAGTTGGATTAGGTGAGAGGCCACGAATATCCACCTGGAAGATGTGTATGGCTTCAGATAGCTCCAGAAGTGTAGAACCCACAATTATAAAGAAGTGCAAAAGAATGTGTTGAACTAAAAATGGAAAAGAGGAGCCAGTTGGAATAGGTGGGTGGACACCAATAGCCAACTGGATCACATGAGAAGGAGAAAGCTCCACATATAAAGTACCAGCTGTTATAGGAAAATCCTCCTGTAGACAAGTGGATTTCCTCTTGAACCCTAAATATCTAAGATCAAGATATAAAGGTGCTAACTTTGATCACTGACATCCTTTTAAACCTAGCTAAGTCAATCAAATAGAGAAAAGAAAGATGAATGTACCTTTTTTTGATGTTTGTCTTTGCCCAGTCCATGTTGATCCTTGATCCCCAAGCTCTTCAACAAGTCCTGCAATCCAATAACAACAAAGACAAAACAAATTCCTATTCTACCATGATTAATTCAAAACTATATCTATCTATCAAAGACAAGTTCATGTAGGCATACCGAACCTTGAAATAAATAGGCCAAGCAGATGTATTAATGAGAACTAGATATCAATACTTACAGGACTTTGATGAAGTTGCAACAGCCTCTTCCAGCTCTCCTTGTCCACCCCCTTGCTCAAATAATCCACAATCAAAATGAATATGTTTTACTGATTATCTCCCTTATGAGATCATAAGTTTGATGTCTTCAATGTCCTCTCCTTCCTTATGAGATCATAAGTTAGGTGTCTCTCAAATTTTCATCTATTTCACCATGAGAAGGCCTCCTTATATAAGCTTGGAGAGACCCAACCACCTTAGAGATTCTTGGGATAGGTTGAGGATCCTTCTCCATCAGTTTTGGATCTTCCCTAAGATCTAGCCTTGACCTCAGATTCAAATCCAACCAACTCCATAGATGAGGGGGATTTTTCCCTGATTTTCCTCAACAGCCCAAGATTTCCTCAAACAACCCAGCGCTCCCTTAGAATGGGGCACATAGTGTTGCAACACTCCCCCAAAGAAGGGTAGGGAGCACGGGCACTCCCTGACAGTGGGTAGGGGAGCGCTGCCCAAAATTTCCTTAAAAAATACTAGTGCTCCCCTAGAAGGGTGCACAGAGTGCTGGAATGCTCCCCCAAAGAAGGGTAGGGAGCGTTGGCACTCCCTGATAGTGGGTAGGGGAGCGCTGGCCTTAAAAATTCATTTTTAAGTGGGTTTTTTCATGGAAAAATATTTGTACTCTTCATCAAATGATTTCTCCTTCTTAAACCAGTCTTTGAAGTATCCTTGTGATGTTGTTCGATACACGACATAGACAAGATGATTGTATGATGTCTGTGAAACTTCCAACACTTGTGGCCAAAATGTGACACTTGCGACACTTGTAACAACGACAATAAGTCATCATTGAAGTGAGTAATTTTGATGTGTAACCGATTGCCTCCCAAAGTGCGAAGTTAGAAGACAGAAACTGATGACTGAAGTACTTTGTAGACTTTTTCGAGCAAGGGTATGGACTTGGAGAACCTGGTAGAAGTTGCACACAACCATCAAACAAATATTATGACATGTTTCAAACCCAAGGCATGCATACCTATGCTTGAGTGATAAAGACTTTCAAGGTATGGCTGCCATAAGATACACTACGGATCCATAATTATATTGACAAAAAGGTATATCCACTGAAGATACAATGTGGATCTATACTTCCATGACATGAATTGATCGTAGCCATGAAAAATAAACAGTGGATCTACGAGACAACAAGACATAGCCACGAACAAATACAAAGTGGATCTATGTGATAGTATCTGTATCAATATTCAATAGAAACTTCTTCGCAACCTAGGGAAAGTGCATAACAGAGTGATTACTCAACCC
This sequence comes from Picea sitchensis, assembly GCA_010110895.2. NCBI lineage: Eukaryota > Viridiplantae > Streptophyta > Pinopsida > Pinales > Pinaceae > Picea > Picea sitchensis. The sequence goes on along the minus strand of SNQJ01S0194476.1, from coordinate 25,000 downwards.
AGGGTCTTCTTACTGATGCCGATGCAGTACGAGTCTAACCATGTGAATAGATGGCCTGATGTTGAACATGGCAGAAACCACTTGATTACCATTCAATGAGGTAAACCATTAACAAGTGCGAGGGAAATCACCATTGATGTCAATGATTCCCAAGGTACCCTAGTACATTCCAGTGAATGTGAATAGATGAACTGAAGTTGAACATCCATGGAATCATCCGATCAAGGGTCAATGATGTAAACCCATTGTCAGAATCAAGGAGGCCTACCATTGAGGCATGTAGGTCCCAAGGTACTAACTAGTTTCTAAGTCTAGTTCTCAGATAATGAGTTGAAGTTGACATGAAAAAACTCGTCACAGGAGGGCCTTTATGTATCCCCCATCAATGACATGAAACTGACACAAAGATGTAAATTGGTAGATCAAATGAACATGGACTGAAACGGGTATTGAAATAAGAAATTTGTGATGACTGACTCTCGAGGCAGATATTTCCCTTGAACACTGAGGCACAACAATAGAAACATGACATGGACCAAAACATGATGATGCAGTGGATACTGTAACTTTCGTCGGGTGACCCAATGGAGTAAAGAAACTTAGAGGATTGGTTCAGTGCAGAGGTTCAGTGGATTAAAATGTATGGAAATACAAAGTGTCATGTTCAAGGGAGACCGTAAGAGTAGCCTGTAATGTTCCCAAAAAATGCTTGGCTTGCTTCCTTAAATTTTTTCCCCCATCCAGATAGACGAGTACCTCTTTTTGATTTAACGAGCTCGAGGAGGATAAAAAATGCTCGATATAACTCACCTTCGGTAATCCTTTATTCCTTTACTTAACGAACTGGAAGAAGTAAGTGTTCGGTCCCATATGGGCCCTTCAATGTATGATTTTTTTTTAACGAGTCCAGAGAAGGTAAACTTGGTGATTTTTCATGTTTAGAGAGTCTGAAAAGAACTTAAAGGCGACTCCAGGGTTGTCCTTTTTTGTAATGTTAGTATCACGAGGCCAAAAAAGAGATAAATTATCACTCGAAAGATGCCCTTTCAAACCTTTTAACGTGTGGGAAAGGAAGCAAGATCACTCGACAATCTTTTCATGTTTAGAGAGTTTGAAAAGAGCTTAAAGGAGACTCCAGGGGGTTCCTTTTTCGTATAACCTTTACGAGTCCAAAAAAGTGATAAAAGTATACTCG
>SNQJ01S0194476.1:9629-21992 GCA_010110895.2 Picea sitchensis | reverse complement strand
CAAGGGAATTTGGGTTTCTGATTCTTCATTTTAATCTTGTCGACCTCATCAACACTCCCAGTATGATTAATAGTAGTTGGTTGCTTGGATCCAACATCTGATATGGTTGGAGGATTGGTCCTTTTCTGGTTCTTCTTCTTCTCTTTTAGTTTCTTGTTCTTCTTATCAACCTGGCTAGTCGCATTAGAGCTTTCACTAGGCAAAGAAGGAGAAATGGAAGGAGACCTAACGGGGAAGAAGGAGAAAGGTCGACATGAGGTTGATGTGTGGGTGGTGTGCTTACATCTGAAGCACCTGTATTTGAGATCACCGGAGTGGAAAACAACCATACCGGTAACCCAATTGTGAGACCTGGAAGGCTCAAAGTAGCGATGTAAGGAGGACCAATGTTTTTGTAAGAAGGAAAAACAAAGGTTTCCCCTAGAAAAGGGGTTCCTTCATTGGTCATTTTGGGAACTGATGCCATAAAAAATAAAGATCCAACCCAGATTCTTCTAGGGAGAACAAACAACACACACTAAAAATCTAGTAAGAAAATAAGAAAACAAAACCTTCTCACAATGAGCACACTAGTTGGGGATGAAATCCAATGTCGCGGGAACAAATTAAGAAGGGGCTAAGATGGAGCGGGTGGAAAAGTTACGTTGACAAGCTGCTTAACGGACTTACGCCTTGGTGCAAGCTCCCACACATATTCGTGGGTATACCCTCTAAGGATCCTGAGTGAGTTTGGCCAACGTCGATTCCAGGTAGCATGAAGACTTTCCCCTCCACAGTCACCTTGTGTAAAGACCCTAAAGAGATAGGCAACTAAGGTTACTAACTACAACAGTGATTCCTGGGGAAACAATCAACAATCCGATCCACGTGCAAGGGCATGGTATCTGGCCCTAAATCAACTTGAAAGACTTCCACTCATCATTATGGGTATACCTTCAAGCGACCCCCATAATACGTGAAATCTCTACACCAAGACCAACAAAGCAGGGTGAGTAACTCTGTCAGTCTTAATGCGACCTCAGGTTTGACCCTTGTGTGAGAAGGGCTTCCCAGGAAAAAATGTAGCAGTTGGATTTCACTGCTCCCTAACAGAAGATTCTATGTTTGTTTGCAGCTTTTGGAAGTTATCTTTCACACCTATTCCAAATCCCTACAACTAATCTGATGTAGGTTTGCTACCAGAAAATATAAAAATGTCTAATCAATTTTTAGTTTAGCGCTTTATTTTTAAGGCTGTTGCTACTCAAAAGGAAAATGGCATGGACAATATGGTGTTTTGACTGACTCGAAAGTTATGAAAAGAGATGAAGATGAAATCTTTTCATTTCGATGAAAACTATGCTACGAGAAGGATAAAACATTCATTATTACAGATGCACAATGTCCCAAAAAGCCAAAAACCATACAATTCCGCTACTTCAAATGCAAGCTAGTTTCACTACCCAAAAGAAAAAAACATTTATCTTATTTTTTTGATTATGAAGTATACAGAAAGTAAATACAAAACCTTCAATGCTCCACTACTTTCAATCAGGAGAAAGAGTCCTATGCAGATGCAAAAGACATGAAGCAAAAGGGCTACAAACAAAGCATGCACTCACGACGGTGAGGTATGAAAGAAAACAAGTAGAAAATTGTTCTAACAAGAAATAATACCATCAAGGATTCTACAACTAATCAAGAATTCAAGGAATACAATAAAATGCAGAGAAGAATCCAAGAAATGATAGGGAGAAAGAAAAATCACTCAAAACTATCCTATCAAAAAAGCAGTTAGAAAAGGCAATTTCACATTTCTGAAAAAGGTTTCAAGCTACAATCAAGACAATAGGGAGTGATAAGCATAAAAAACCATTGAAAACCAATCCAAATAACTTTCCAAACCAACCACATACTCTGGGTAAAGATCTCTGCAAAACAGGTTGCAAAAGACTGAGCAGAAGAAGGCAAAAACTCTCAAAAAAGAGATTAGCGCTCCCTAACAGAAGGGTACAAAGTGTTGCAACTCTCCCTAAAAAATTGTAGGGGAGTGTTGGCGCTCTGGTATGACCTGGGGGGGGGTGCTAGCTCTCCCAGAAACTTAGAAAAAGAGCAAAAAATTGCAAAAACTCACCTAGAATGCATGAAAATTGGTGAAATTGCTAGTGAAGGTAGGAGAAGGTTAACAGATGATGAACAACCAGGAATTGCTTGGGAAAATGACCTCAAAGATCAAATGGAATAGAGCATAGATCCTTGAATTCCTTTACAATAGTTATAATACAATTAGATGAATGAGAAAGCAGTAGATCGACTCCAAATCTCAAAGAAGAAGAGTGACTCAAAGTAAGGAAAACATGTCAAAAATCCAAACAAAGCATAATCAATTCTCAGAAATCAAGATGTTGGAGGCCAAAACAAGGACACACTGAGATGGTAATAACCTTGAGCAGATGAAATCAACAAAAAATCGAACTCAGAGATCAACTCCCAAAATATTTTTTAGCGGAAAAGGAGTAGCGCTCTGGTGTCAAGGGAACCAAAGTGTTGCAACACTCTGGTTGAAGAGATAGGGGAGTGCTAGCCTCTCAGAACTAAAAAGAAACTACCCAAAAATAAAAATAAAACTCAAGAAAATCCATAAATTCAAAGTGTATGAGATGAATCCAAAAGCCAACAACACAACTAAGAATAAAAAACACAGTATGAATAAGATCCAAAAGTGAGCAAAGTCCAAAACAAGACCTAGGAAGGAAACCAAAACTGAAAGCTTCGATGTCCCCAGTAGAGTTGCCAATTTCTGTTACAAGAAAATCCCCCTGCAGACAAGTGGATTTCCTCTTGAACCCTAAATCTCTAAGATCAAGACAGAAAGGTGCTAACTTTGGTCACCGACACCCTTTTAAACCTAGCTAAGTCAATCAAATAGAAAAAATGAAGAAGAATGTACCTTTTTTCGATGTTTGTCATTGCCCAGTCCAAGTTGATCCTTGATCCCCAAGCTCTTCAACAAGTCCTGCAATCCAATATTAACAAAGACAAAACAACTTCCTATTCTACCATGATTAATTCAAAACTAGATCTATCTATCAAAGACAAGTTCATGTAGGCATACCAAGCACATGTATTAATGAGAACTACATAGCAATACTTACAGACCTTTGATGAAGTTGCAACAACCTCTTCCATCTCTCCTTGTCCAACCCCTTGCTCAAATAATCCACAATCAAAATGAATATGCTTTACTAATTATCTCCCTTATGAGATCATAAGTTTGATGTCTTCAATGTCCTCTCCTTCCTTATGAGATCGTAAGTTAGGTGTCTCTCAATTTTTCATCTATTTCACCATGAGAAGGCCTCCTTATACAAGCTTGGAGAGACCCAACCACCTTAGATATTCTTGGGATAGGTTGAGGATAATTCTCCATCAGTTGTGGATCTTCCCTAAGATCCAACCTTGACCTTAGATTCAAATCCAACCAACTCCAGAGATGAGGGGGAGTTTTCCTTGATTTTCCTCAACAACCCAATATTTCCTCAAACAACCCAACGCTCCCTCAGAATAGGGCACAGAGTGTTGAAATTCTTCCCTAAAGAAGGGTAGGAAGTGCTTGCACTCCCTGACAGTGGGTAGGGGAGTGCTACCCAAAATTTCCTTAAAAAATCCCAACGCTCCCCCAGAAGGGTGCACAGAGTGCTGAAACGCTCCCCCAAAGAAGGGTTGGGAGCGCTGGCACTCCTTGATAGTGGGTAGGGGAGCGTTGGCCTTCAAAATTCATTTTTAAGTGGGGTTTTTCATGGAAAAAGATTTGTACTCTTCATCAAATGATTTCTCCTTCTTAAACCAGTCTTTGAGGGTGTCTTTGAAGTATCCTTGTGATGTCATTCGAGACACGACATAGACAAGATGACTATATGATGTCTGCGACACCTGTGACACTTGTGGACAAAACACGACACTTGTGACACTTGTAACGACGACAATAGGTCATCATTAAAGTGAGTAATTTTGATGTGTAACACCAACGATTCAGAGAGAAAGGAAGTGGACATAGGAGCCTCGATCTGGCCAAAAGAAGCAAGATCTAAAACACCACCGAAACCCCTTCACCACCCAAAGGAAGGATGGATCCGGGGATTTTTTTTTGGCCTGAGCAATGAAATATATTGATGCGAGATAATTTGCACCCGTAAACGATGTATCATGGTCACTATCCATAAATTACTCCGATCCACACTCATATATAGATCAACAGGAGGAATGGATCTTCCCAACTGTAAAAATCTTTAAAATAGACTTTGAAACAGAGATAGGGCTCCGTGGAGGTGATGGATTTTGGGAGGAGAATATCAACGGGAGGATCCATGCATGATCACCAATAGAGAGTTGAGGGATCTGTGGCCAGGGAAACCCTAGTCGCAGACCCCTTTCGTTTTCCCATAAATCCCCCCTCTGTGTAGTATCTTAATCTCCTTTTATGAACTAATTCTTTATCACACCACATAATCTCCTTAAAGTTAGAAGTGATAATATTTGTAATGTTATCGATATTCAACACGATGAATTCTTCTTGTATTCCCCACTGATTTAGCCAAGATTTGGTGTCTTTATGTCATCCCCACTTGAGCCACTAGTGGTTTAGGCTGGAGTTTGACACAATTTTGGGGAACCTCTTAACATCCAATGATGTTTATCTTGTTCTTGTACGAGAGATATTTGATGATAGAAATGATCTCAATGGGGGAAAAACTTTCTTCTATGAGGAGGATAGGATAGGGTGTATTTCCCTTAATTTTGAGATTATAAGTTATAAAATTCTTTTGGATGTGTTCTATCCTTCTCCATGATTCTCTAGATATACTGCAACCCCAAACTTCACTTCCATATAAGATAACCAGAGTCACGAGAGTGCGAAGAAGATTTTTTTTTATCCCAAAGACAAAGGTTTGTTGATTTACAATTGTTTTTGAGCCCATAATAAGCTTTCCACCCTCCATTTATCCTTTTGTCAACCCTATAGTTTCAATTGAGCTTATGGTGGATATCGATTCCAAGATATTTGTATGAAGACACTTCCTCCAAGCTATTGTTGTCATAAACAAAAGTATCACAGGTGATCATTTTGGATTTAATTATCATAACCTTTGTTTTGTCAGTGTTCACAGTCATGCCCATGCTAGAGCATAAGTCCTTGAGGATTATTAGTTGCTTACCTAGGTCATAGGGGCTCTTCGCCATAAGAAAAATATCATCAACATAAAGAAGGAGGATGATGATTATACTAGCGAGAGTCGAGCCAACACATCTTACATCCTCCAAACAATCTTCTAACTTATCAATATAGATGTTGAAAAGGGTAGGGGATAAGGGGCAACCATTCTTGAATCCTATATTATAGTTGATTTCTTCCGACCAACCCTCAATGTTCCTAAACTTGGAAATAAATTTCTCATAAATCCTTAATACACCAACTATTAACTTGGAAGGGACTTTAATATCTTCTAACCCATTCCACAGGTTAGTCCTCAGAACAACATCAAAATATTTTATAAAATCAATGAAACAAAAAAGGAGATCATTTCTATCATTACAATACTCCTCTGGAATGATCCTAAGTGTAACAAGATGGTCCACAGTGGAATGGTAGCCTCTAAACCCAGCCTGGACTCTGGCCCTTTTTCCATGGATTTCTAGTCATGTAACAATCTTCTTTTCCAAAATGCTTCCATATATCTTAGCTAAAATGGGACTAATCATAATGGTCTTATAATTAGAGTGATTTTTTTTATCCCCAGTTTTAAAAATAGGCACAATGAGGCTTTGAGTCCAAGGTTTTGGGAAGCCTTGCTAGATAGTTGAATTGAAGATCTTATGTATATGGGGGATGAGGATATGTCCTCCAATTTTTAATATTTCATCTTGGTAGCCTTCAATTTCCTTAGTTTTTCCCTTTGAGAGACGATTAACCCCAAACTTAATTTCTTCGATAGAAAACACTTCATCCTTTATTGAGTTGTTTGGCATGTTTTCCATGACATTAGGAGATTCTTACATATTTTTAAGGTATAAATTCATGTCCTTCAAGGGAATCTTATTATTTTCTTTAGTTTTACGAGTTAGAATTTACCTCCATAATTTCTTAGGATCTATCTTAAATAGGTGCAAAATATTCTCTTGCTTTCTATTAATATAGTCTTTTTCCCCCCCTTTTAATTAAGGTTTTGTATCTATTTATCTTATCAGATTTTAAAGATGCATTGTAAGCATCCCTAATTTATTTTATAACAATTTTACATTCATTATCGTACCAAGGGTTAGTTGCATTGTTTTTCTTTTTACGTAGCACCTCAATAGAGAATTTGTTGATGGAAGTAGAGAGGGATGTTGTAAAATTTTGATAGCCAACTTCAATATTGTTCTGATATGATATGAGTTTTAAAGCATTGCTTAAGACTTTTAAGAAAAGATCGATTTTTTGTTTGGGAAAAAGTAAGTGCTTTTGGTTGTCAAAGTGCTCTTCAACGAATCTTTTGTGCATGGAAAAGTTAAGAGTTAGGGCTAGAGGTCTATGATCAGAGTTAGGTTCATGGTCATCTAAAAGATCAAAGTTTACTATTTGGTTGTATATGGGGATATACGATATTACATAATCAACAACACTGCTACCCAACCCATGTATACAAGTCATCCTATTAGAATTTGGCCACTTATTTAGACCATTGCAAATTATTAAATCTTGAGAACTATAGAGCTTGATTAACTCAATACCAAATGAATTCTCGATCAGGTCTTAAGAGTTTCTTTTGTAATTGTTAGCTAAAACAAGGTCCCCATCTAGCCAAAGAGGATTAGGGTTGGATTCATTACTTAAAATAATAGCTTGATTGGTTGTAGTTCTAGCATTAAAGTCTCCTAAGAGGAGGATACTACCTTCATTTTTCATATTGTAGATATCTTGTTCTAAGATTTTGTAGGGACAATTCTTATCTAGATTGTTTTTTTGTATAAAAAGTAGAGTTAATAGGTGTGAAATAACATATTTCTATATAAATCTTCTTAGTGTTAATATCAGATATCTCCATCCAAATGTCCTAATTTAGAGGATATTTCTTATGAATCCGGATGTGAGGAGATATGTTTGTTTTTATTTAACATGTTATGCCTCCAATCCCTCTACAGGAGGACTTCTTGTTCCATGTGGACCAAAAAACAAATCCTTCGATATTAGGGACCCTACATTCTTCATGCTCCCAAGTTTCAACCAAGAAAATAATGTGAATGTCACTCGAGATCCAACTTAGTATAGGCCCTTTACTCCATGGAAAACCATGACAATTCCAAAAGAGGATCCAGAGTGTCCCAAATTGCTATTTATCAATATATTTTTGGTCTCAATCCCTAATAATAGCCTTTTGATTCCGAATGATTTCCCATTTCCCTTCCTTAATGGTTTCTTTCACCTTTTGAACTTCCTTAGTTCAACTTGGTCATCTAGAATGAGGTCTTCATTGATAAATATTCTTGACCTTTTTAAGCTTGGAGTTTTGCTGAGTATGCCATATTTATGGTCAATAGAGATTACCTTTACCCGGATCAACCTATCTTTATGTTCAATTATTTTGCCAACCTCTTTTCTTCTATGAGACAATTTGTCTCTAATCTAGATTATTTTCGGCGCGAAATGAGAGCGGAGATATAATAAAGCAATGTACAAAGATATCTCAGATATCTAATAATATAATATAAATTTATCAGAGATGCAACCATAAACATAGAGATACAATATTACACAATTTTCTATTAATGAGCGAAAATGTACAAAGACTAAAAATATTGAGTGAAAGACTCGCTAGAATGGTGGTAGCTTATCTCTGAGAAGAGATGTGTCCACTACTCACATTCACAAGAAGATGATATTACAATGAGGCTCCAAAGGCCTTTTTATCATAAAGAAAATACAAAACCCTAACACCTGAAGATGAAAATCCAACAATTTTGTGGACCCCGTTTTGGGTAGTTTGGTGTATCACCTTCCTAGGGCATAACTTTGGCATACGATCTCTGTTTATGGCACATGATAGCTCGTTGGAAAGGTATCGTCGAGAGGAATCATTTAGGGGGTTCAATTAGAGCCTTGGGATATCATTAAGAATATATATCCCAAAAAACCTTCATTTAGGCCCTCAAAATGGCCCCAGAAGTTAAAAATTGCTAAAAATAGTAAATTACCAAAATTGTCAGAAAAATGTCTTGAGCCAATTGGAAAATGATCCGTCGGATATCAACTTTAGTGCATTAAAAGTTTTTAAAGAATGCGTTTATTAGTTTTCTTAATTCATGAAATAGCATTTAACAGAAATTGAATGCTTATAAATTGAAATGACAGCAACTGAAATAAAAGCAAGCTGAAACAGAAAGAGAATCAGGAAATGAGAACAAAAAAAGAGAGTCACAAACAGAATTTGTTAACGGAGTTCACCCCCTTCACTGGGCTACGTCTCCGGGTCCCTCTCCAATGTTTACTGATCCAATTAATATTTTTAAAATGGTACAAAATGGTTCTGGAATCAACTTCAACAACTGTAAAACATAATGTTGTACAAAGCCTTCAAGACCTCCTCTTCTGGAAATTACAAAATGGACTTCAAAAGACAAAGAAGCCACTTAATAACAGAGTACATTCGACTTTTGAATACAACAACAATCTGGAGAAATTACAACAAAAAACCATCTGTCCTCTATCACCGTAAATTAACTTCAGCAGCTGTAAAACAGAATGTTGTACAACAGTCTTCAAGACCTCCTCTCTTGAAAGTTACAAACTGGTCTTCATAAGGCAAAGAAGTCAGAGTATAACAGAGAATGTCGACTTTTAATACAACAACAATCTGGGGAAATTACAACAAAAAACCCTCTGTGCGTACTAGCTAAAACCCTTGTTTATAAAGCAGCAGGTCGAATGTTCAAACCTGATTCTGTTGCATCTGTTCTATCCCCGTAGGATTTCCATCACAACAGAAATGATGCGCTGAATGCTAATCAAGGATGAATCTCCTGCAAATGTGGCTAGAATCATGTTGTAACAACGTTTAGTGGGAGGATATATCACGGGTTCAACTCATTTGCTGCATATATTATGGTTATCATAACCATATGTTACTTTTTAAAACCTCACCAAAACTTTACAGCTGAGTGCAAATCCCGCGAGCTATACATTATCTCTGCCAAATATGAACTGTGCCAAATCTGAGATATCCCGCCAACTGTGCCAAATGTGATACCTGCCAGAGCGTTACACATATCATGTTATCCACTACCAAATGTGGCGATGGTTCTGTTTCCTGCTAGATGTTGCAACCCGCTAGATCTGAACTAATGTTATAAATAACACATATGTTATATCCATATCGTATGAATATCCGCCAAACTTAGCAACGACTTTATATTATGGAATGTTGACTCGCTAAACATCGCACCATACCATATAACGATGCCACATACCAAATGTTACAACAAATGTTATAACTTAACCGCGCACCTAAATGCAAACCGCCAAATGTTATACACAAGACCGTGCACAAAATTGTTTCAACGGATGTGATAACCGTCAACGTAGCTGCGCATCCAACGTTAGACCGCCAGGACGTTGCCACTTAACCGTGCAATAACTATTTTATTTTATGACTAACCGCGCAGGCTTTCACAAATGTTAAGGAATGGTCGACTCACCATGTAATATGTTGCCAACGGTACAACTGAACCCTTTTGATGTGACATAAAACGTTGCTCCGCCGCACCATGCAGTATGGTATAGTCATATAGTTGTTGATCACATATAACATACGTTGAATGTTTTGCATATACATTGGATGGAGTTTAGACATATACTAAGTCTAGTTTATGTGACATGTGGCAAGCACCTCTTTACATTATGCACCGAACCATGGTATAAAGCTTATCTTTGATATGTTTTTGTAACTCATAGCTAATAACCAAAAATGCATTATCCTTCTTTTAAAATGTGGTAAAGTCTTAATGTTTACCAAACTTGGGCATTTCATTGCCACTCCATTTTTTTCCATTGTACCATTTTCTCTTGATTTTGGATCAGTATAACTTTGAAGACGAATGTCCCCCTGGATTAGAAAAGGTGGGTGGCCACTGATATCCACCTGGATCAATCCTCCCTCCTTAGGAAGCAATCGTCTCCATTGCGTTGAGTGCTCGGGGGAGAGGGAAAAGCGTTTGTTGAATTTGCATCTTGATGACTTGCTTGCCTTGTTGGGGAAGTTGCGTTGCTTAGCTTGTTGAATGTTGTCACAAACCTGTGGATGGAAGGGTTGGAACTTTTTAACCAGTCTGGCTACATGAGATGCTTGTGTGTAGAATGAATATTTACACTTTTATGCAATATTGTCGACCTGCTTCTATTGGATAGAAGGTACTTGGGCCGAGGCTGTAGTGGTTGCAGTATCCTTCTGTTCACCTCTTGAACAAATTGTGAAGAAGATGAATTTTGTAGTATGAGATACTAACTTGCGTCACTGTTTAGGTGGAATAGTAGTCCGAACTACCTCTGGTATTCTATAGAGATGACCCCCAGAAAAACAATGACACTGTGGGGTCGAGACTCATAAACAACATGGTGCTTCCACATATATGGTTGGCACACGAGAAAATCACAGACATCCAGTTGGAAAACATCACATAATACCTCATCCTTGAAGGGTTGGATGCCGTATGACAATTGGAACTGCTAGCTGACACAGAGATCTCGTCCCTGGCGAAGCCACCCGATGTTGTATGGCTACGAGTGTGGTGTTGTCGACAATCCCAACTATTTGAAGACCTCTGTTGAGATGAGGTTCTTCTGGCTTTTGCTATCAACAATAAAATGCAGTGGGGTCCCCTTCACCCACATCTGTGAATGAAAAATGTGCTCCCCCTCTTCAGGATCTATTGGTTCTTCTGGTTGAATTTCTGCGGTCGCTACAATAGCAGCGGGGTTTGCGTCGATGATCTGTCTTTTACCAGTATTTTCAGAATGAGATTCTGAATCAGGGTTCGGCTCCTTGTCTTTGATCTCGACCACTAATTATTGTTTTGATCGACATTCATCGGTGTTGTGCCAGGGGATTTTGTGGAAATTGCACCATTTTTTGGTGTCCTTCTTTGTCTTCCCATGACCCTTCTTTTCCTGTGGCTTGGACTGGTTTTAGGGAGACTGTTTGTTAGGGTTGTCTTTATCATACTTTGGTTGTTGTATATTTGCAGACCCAAACTCTCGTTTGTTCTGGTTCTTAAATTTCTACTCGATTTTAACAACATATCGATAAGAAACACCGAGTGATGAGATGTCTAGAAAATCCATTTTAGTTTGGATGTATCTATGTAGAGCCTCACGGTATTTCAGAACCAAAATTCGTTCAGAGTCTTTGATACCCAACTTGGTGCGCAAGGTATGGAAGGTATTGGTGAACTCCGGAACTGCTTGGCCCCTCTCTTGTTGCAGTGTGGTCCATTTCATATACTGGTCCTCATAGTTTCCAACATGGTAACACTGTTCCTTTACCACATCCATAAAAAGTTCCAAGTGGGCTTGACCCCATATATTCCAGAATCCTATGTGGAAATTTTCTCTCAGTAATTTTCCCACCAATGTTTTACATGGGGGAGAGCCTTAAGGAGTGCGAAGGTGATTTTTTCCCTGTCGGAAAAATTATGAACAGAGAAATAACCTTCTAGCAGATTTAACCATTTTTCTAAGGCATCCACATCTATCTGTCCTTCAAATATGGGAATATCAAAATTAACTTGTACCTTGAAAGGAGAGGTACTTCCAAAGTGGCATCTTGATGAAGACGCACCTGTTGTTATCGGTAGGTGTTGAAGGATGTGGGCAACATTCCCCATCATTTTGTCCCTCTGTCGCATAAGAGCTTGCTCAAACAACATATTAATAGAATCGTCTGCTCTGTCGTTTTTCTTTTCTTTCGCCATGGACGGTTTCTTGGACGTGCGAAAGTGATTTTCTTCAAGAGAGACAAGCTCGAGACCCAACTTTCTATACTTGGACCTCGTCGAGGACGTGCACTGAAAAACAATCAAGAGCAGCCTGCTTTGATACCACTGATCCAGATTATTTTTGGCACGAAATGAGAGAGGAGATATAATAAAGCAATGTACATAGATATCTCAGATATCCAATAATATAATAGAAATGTATCAGAGATGCAACCATAAACATGTTAATGTTTATGCCATTATTATAGTTCTTTGCATTTCAATAGATAAGAGCATCATAAGAACAAGATCACTGAGAAATACACATTGACAAAAGACATAGCATTTATCCTGGGAAACCCTCTAGGGGAAGAAAAC
>SNQJ01S0194475.1:0-17636 GCA_010110895.2 Picea sitchensis | reverse complement strand
CAGCAAAGCGGAATCCATTAAAACAGTGTTTCAGCAAACAACAATCAAACAAAACATGAACAGGAATTATACAACACACTTCTAACTAATGGGTGAATCTTGTGAAGAAGGTGGGCCCTCCCTTCTCACAAGATTCCCCTGAACGAAAAGCTACAGGAGGATACTCAAAGCAGTATTATATTCATCTGTTGAAATATCACATTACAAATTGGAGGTACAGAACACGTCCCGCTTCTCTGAATTTATTCAATACATCAAAACTTGGATCCCTCGAATGGTGATTTCCCCTGAATTTAAAGGGGAAATCCCTTCGATACAATCATTACAAAGCATATCTGAATCCTACACTAAATCGGATCTTCTTTCTAAATCAGCATAGGATGTCCTATTCTCACGCAACCGAATGCTAATACAGGAGCTGAACGAGGTATTGCTGTTACGGCTAGTGTAACAGCTCCTTCTCATAGTTGCTGATGCTGTTTCAGCATCGCAATTCACGGGCTGTTTCAGCCACATGAATTGTGCTCTTGACTGTGTCGGCCTTGACTGCTAACAGTTCGTGTTTCAGCATTATGGCGGTCTCCTCTGTGTTTCAGCATCTACACTTCTGAACTGAGTGACAGCTCCGTGTTTCAGCATTTGCATCCTCGATGTAGCAGCTCCGTGTTTTGGCATATGAGACCTCAGACTGTGTAGCAGTTCCGTGTTTCAGCATATGCGACCTTGGACTGTGTAGCAGCTCTGTGTTTCAGCATCAGTTCAACAACGACTTTGGACAGTTCTGTGTTTCAACATCGACCTTGAATGCCAATCTGCAGTTATGGACACTTATGCACTTCTAATCAATGGTTAAGTACGAGAGTGATGTAAAATATAATGCAAAACAGATTAAACGTGTAGTGATGAGAAAGGACGTTGTATACCTTGGAATGATCAGATGAAATGATAGTATAAGTCTAAATACAGGTGATCCAGGGTATAATATAGGCAAAAAATATGGGAAAAAGGTACAATATGTGGTCCTAACATCACTGAAGATGGAAGATCACGTGGAAGACCAGAGTAGAGCAAGTGGCGAGGAAAGAAATTGAAATGTCATAGGAGTCAAAAGTTGGATCATGAAACTTTTTCTTGCTAATTATTGTAATTGGATTAAAAAACTAAAATTGTCATTTTATAATCATTGTAATCAGTTTTACAAACTGAAACGTTTCATTTCAATTATTGTAATCGGTTTCAAACCGAATGAACTCGAATTGTATAAATATTAGGAGGTTCCAAATGTATTAGTGTTGGAAGAAGTGCAAGGGCATGATTTTAGCTATTCAGAACTTGAATGTAATTTTCTAAAGTTGAATTGAATAGACATGCAAAAGTCTTGAAGTTTCCATGACAATATTATAATGGTGGTGATGTGAGTTTTGTCTCCTCTGTTTGTATGTATTTCCTATATTTCTGATTTCATTTTCATTGTCTTGTTTTTAAATTGGATATTCAAAGGCCCATAATTCATCTTGTGATGCTCCTGGATGAAGCAATTTAAACTGTGCTAAGTTCTTCCTAACTAATTCAAAATTCATTTTTTAATGCTCTGATGCAGTTATATGTTTTCTTTTCTTCCCACACTCTGCAAATTTACAAATTATAACTCATATTTATCCCCTCATTTAGCCTGTATCCTCTAGAGAGCTCTATCGACCAGTCAGTGTTTCCATTCATTTAAAGAAGTTTGACTCTATAGCCCTAAGTGTCCCTACCCTTCCTTGCTAGCAAAATTATAAAAAAACCCCCAAAACAACAAAACCTAGCTATTGATTGCCAAAGAAATACCAAGTGATAGGAGAGAGCCCTCTCTGAGCTGAACAAGCTAGTACCCAGCTCTAAAGTTGGTTTGTAGGTTAGCTATGTCATTTTTTTATCAGCTGAACAAATTTACAGAGTGCTAACATTGATAAAGAAAGTAGTCATTGGAAACATATTGGATATGATAATCCATATATCCACTCATAATTTAGTTTCAATACAAATCATTCTCAAGGAATCATAAGGAAGGTTTCTGGTGCACTTGAAGGACACCATTGAGTAGAATGGAAATTTTAAGAAGACACAACTTTTGGCTCATTAATTAGAATGAATCATGAGTAAGGTCAATGGAAAGGTAATCCAAATGATAGTGTTGGTTCCTCAAATCATACTCTTTTTGTCGCTTATCTATCATAAACATACCTCCAAAACCTACCCCTAAAACCAGATTACGCCCTATTTTGCCATAATTAACTTGTTTAGCTACAAAGTTAGTGTTGAAGGATATTAAAGGTAAAATTTTCATTATTAGAACTTTATATTATTCCATATGATATTTGGTTTAAATAGTTATTATTTTCAACTATTTACTAGAAAATCTTTCGATTCTGTAACCACTCATATTACAATTTTGTAGTTTTTTTACCAGACACGTTTCTATAGCATATTTGTTCATCTATAGGGATGCATTCATACTTGGAATAAACCATGACATTTATAAGGTTCCAAAAGGTTCCACGAAGCTCATCTACCTATCAACTTGGCCTATGGATCTTTCAACTCATAGCAAAAGCAAAGATTTTTTTTTTATAGAAATCCACACCAGAATAAGGAGCCCATTTTGTAGGTCCAATTGTGATCAAATGAAGGCGCATATTGAAAATAGGATACATGTGTTTTGTGTAGGACATGACCATTTGGGTTATCTAAGAATGATTTATTAAAATTGTGAAGGATCTTGAAGATACGATTGATTGTTTAAACTGATATTTCCCATAATTATAGCTGCGACCAACTTTGAGATCCATGTAGTTTGGATATGTGTGATCTCACTTTCTTGTATAGATATGTGATATCATATTGTTATAAATAGATTTAGCTTGATGATAAAATATTGTAATCGAATTGTTGATTAATACAAAGTGTTGATTTCTACATCTATGAGTTAATTACATGTTTTGAATTTATCATTCTTTTAAGCCACATATGAGTTTTCAAGTAGCTTTCTTTGAATCGGGAAGCCCCCCTGAGGACAATTTCATTTCTCTTTCGTATTCAAGTTGTGAGATTTACATTTCTAGTTGTGTGCTTTATTTACAATATTTCTCATCGTGTGGTTTATAATTCTATTCTTTCATTTTTTGTAGTTAATTCATTTCTGATTTATTACACTGGACATACTAATATACATATATTAGTAATTGAATAAATTATTGTTCTTTTGAATCTACTAATTGCAATATTGTGATTAACAATTCAGTAGATTATTAGTCTCAAGTAATTAGAATCTCTTCTATGTTTAGATAATTTATTTTCTTCATACCTTATTTTTTGTAGCTTACCCTTTTTTCTACAGTTGAACAAAACTCTATTTTTGCAACCAAGGCAATGGACAATTTTTCCTTTTTTCATAGTAGTCATTTAGGGATAGATAGAAAGCTAAGGTATGCATATATTCTGTTTTTCACTTCATCAGTTTATGATACCTAGGTTGATAATTTAATGTAGTATATTTAAGCTAATTGAACTAACTGACATTTTTGGCATTGTTTCAGGGGAAGTGAAAAAAGGCATTAGTTTTTCCTTTTTATCATTTAAATGTGTATATGTAGAATGCATGTAAATACTAGCTCATGTCAAATGATAACCTAGTGACAACAAGGTCTTAGTAGCATGAGGTATTCATGATGTAGTGTGTTTCATTTTTGTAGATTTCATTTAAAAAGTAGAGATTTTTCAATTATTTTTGGGTGTTGTAAGAACCCCCATGCACTAATCCATGTGAAAAACAAAGATTATCAACCAACAAAAATAATTCAACATGTTCAAGAATTTTTTGAGCAATGGAGGAAATGATACTCCAAGAAATCTCTCAAATCCTAGCAATAGCTGGGAACATCTTTGCATCTCAGGAGGAGAAAATCCTAACAACAATCAGGAACATATATGCATCCCGTGAAGTGAGTGATAACCAAAATTTCCATGAGAAACATAAAGAACAATACCTAGAAGAGATCAAACAACCATGGGAAACATTGGATGAAGAGTATACATCAGAACTTGAGATCGAGGAATTTCTACCATGCTTATCATCATATTCTTTATCAGGGATGATTTTAAGGATGGAAATTTATTTTAAAATGTATAAACCTTGGTGAATATTACTAATCCTTCATATGCAAAATATAAATGTTTGGCGACATTTTTGTAAAAATATTCAAATTTATAAGGATTTTATATAGTTTGTATAAAATTTTGGTGATTTTTAAGTTAAAATAATTTTATCCTATAGAATTTGGGCGACTCGTTTTTAGAATAACGAATCTTTTTTTGGGAAAACCCATGGAAAATTAGCCCATGAGAGAAATTTAGCCCCTAAAACCATCCCTGTTCTTTATGCATTAAAGAGACCAATCAACAAATAGTAGAATATTTGCATGGCATGACAAAGGAGGACATACAAAGCAATGACAATGAACAATTGAACCAAGGGAATCATGGCTACATTGAATTATGGTTTTGGGAAACTATCATTTTACAACATTCCTTCACTCTTCAATAATTCTTGACATCATATCAATCAAAGAAACTAGTTTCTCATATTCTGGTATATATCAAAGTATATGTTTCAAACCTAAATATGAGTTTATTTGTAATATTATTACGCACATGGATCCATTGGAAGTATTCCTATAATTGAAAGAGATTTTATTTTTTAGGAAAGTACGATAGGGTATAAGAATAAATGAATAAACAAAATAGTAAAAATAAAAAAAGTCCAGTTGTGAAAACTAGTTTACTAGCGCAACTAGACATGAGTTTTGTTTGAAAACTAGGAAATTGGTAGGAAAAATTCTCAATAAGTTCTTCATGTTGGTTCAATATTATATTTTGGTTCTTCAAATCAATATTGTTTTATGCTCATACTAGATGATGTGGGATTCCTTTGTCCCATCGAATTCAACACTCTATTTGGGATTAATATCTAGAGATATTTGTAATGCCTTGGAACTTGTATGCCTCAATGATAGGTTTTCTCGCTGATGGCAGTGGGGATGCATTTATTCCTCCTTACTATGAGATCATGCAGGTTACTGAATGAAAACACATTCATTCATGTCTAACATGATGCATTAAGGGTACCTTGACACTCATTGACATCAATGGTTAGTGATCTCGAATTGGTTAATGACATACAATAATGGTTGATAATCCAATTATTTCTTTCCATGCTTGACGTTAGCACATCCATTTGCATGTTAAGAATTGTACCATGGATTCAAGATTTTGATGAAGACTAATATCGTTTAATGCTATCAACAGTTGCATCCTTTTCCACATTTTGCAAATAAAAAAGGGAATGTTATTCTTGTTGCAATACCTTTCCCTGTAGCAGAGTTTCTGGTTCCCTCGAGTAGTATTCATAGTTGTTAGTTGGCATAATTTCCAACAATATTTGTTACATCTAACAAATGTGATCAACAAAATAGACTTCATATTGAATTCAACAAATAGATCATTTTAGTAGATGTATCTGATCTATAGCATGATCAATCTCCAACATAGGTTTATGGGCATTTGATTTCAATTCGCATTTTCATATTTCCACCATTCAACATGATCAACATGAATAATTCCTAAAAATTTTCAATATTTCGATAGTCCTCTCAATTCAGACTCTATCATGACTCAAATATCAAATCTTAGAAGGATGCATGGGGACATGAATCATCTTCTATGTGGGGGAGAGAGAGCATTGAGATATCAATGTCCTTCTAAGGTTCTAGATGCAAGTGGATTTCACTCTATTCAAATCTTATTCATACCATATTCATCATACTTTTTGTCCCAAGCATATAATCATTTGGTACACATCTTATTCTGATCATCATGATATCATAGAGGTAAATTGGAACAATAGAATTTCAAGCATTTCAGTATTTTATTTTTTCCTCAGTATCAGGGTTTCTTTCAAATAAATTTTACAGAGGACAATTGCACAATATCATAGTTGGGTTTTCCTTATGAATATATTTGTAGAGAAATTCTATATTTTTTTTAGATTTTCTACATCTACTGAAACCTGTAACAACCATATTTCCTATAACAGACTATTTCTAGAGGCAATTTTTCCACATCATTTCCAAACAAATAAATATGAATTAGGAAAAGATGAAATATGTTTTTTTTTTTGCAGAATATGGTAAATTGAGTAATGCGTGGGACAATTTCCCAAGAAATGTGTGATAAAGGATGCACAAACATGTTTTAAGAACTGATTTAATAAAAAATACTAGAATTTTTATTAACATTGACAACTGTTTTTCTGTAGCATATTTGAAGTTTTGTATGTTTGCATGCATCCAAAGACTATATTGTGGCTTGGAGATGGTTTCAAATCAACACCATATGGTCATCCACCTATTAGCCACAATTTCCAACATTTTCCAAATCTGCACAAGTTTCCAAGCATGAAATTCAAGTTTGAAGATTTTAATTGCAATAGTTTAATAACATGCAAGAGATTTAGATCTTCTTCAATTGTATCAGACTCGGATAAATTTCTTCATCACCATAAACATCAACAAATTTATAATTATTTATATTATCATATTCAATAGAAAATGGATGTCATCTTCAACAACACTTTCAGATCAACCTCAACATCAGATTCTTCATCAACATCATTTTTAGATCCTTATCATTAATTTTCATCAACATCTTCAGATTTCCATATTGATCAACAATATTCATTAGTTCAATATTTTTTCAGCAATTCCATAGTTCTTGCAACAATAAAATTCTTGTCATCCAGTAGTAATATTTTGGAAACCTCATAGCAACAAATTCATCGTTTCCAACATCATAATTTCTTCAAAACATCTTCAGATTTAGAATCAACACTTTTGGTTATTAAGAATTTCATAGAAGTAGAATAAATGAAAAAAACAAAATCAAAATTGAAATCAGTTCCTTCTCCAACTTCCAAAGAAATCATTTTTTGGCTACATGTAAGGTAACAGGTAATAAATTTTTAAACCATATTAACATTTGGAGTTATAAATAGTGTAAAATATTTAACAATCATAATCCAATTTTCATTCACTCTGTGGTTGACCTATCCTATTACCTTATTTCCTAAATCCTATATCCACCTTCTCATATATTCTAAGTTTTTCCTATTCATATATTAAACATTAGATATCATGATTACATGCAATGTCGAAATTATATTTTGACATGCATGATTATAGGATCGATGATTCCAAAGAAAGGTGAATTTTTTCATACTTGACCACTGCCACGATGTTAAATCATAGCCAAGAATGTGGCATGACCAATTTTCATAATTTAAAATTTCATATCTTGTCATGATTAGAAAATCATCCACGCATTTACCCTAACCTCATTTGTGAATCACAATATCCTTATTTTCATTTTCCTCCTTCCCTGTGACAAAGTGTATCATTCATAATCGAAATTTCTCAAAATCTATAGTTTTGACATGGGACATGTTATAAGGAATGAATCAATTGACATCAAACTATTTGAAGCATATCCAAAATACCATAAACAGTTCATTAAGGAAGAATGGTTTCCATTTCTACACAAAAAATTAGGGTTTTGATAACAAGGTGACAATAGTTTTCATTGAAACATTTGATGACAAGAAGGATCGAATTGGAGATCTCGATATGGAGATTTATGAAGAGTTAATTTTGCAGGTTACAACACTACCTCATAATGATGAGAAATGGTTTTAAAACCAAAGGAAAAATATAGGAAACTTGAGGTTGTCATTTATTGAGCTACTAGAAGCAGGACTAAAAGTTTAGCAATGAAACATGATGATAGTAGCAGAACTTAGGAAACAAAAGTGATTGATCCTGAAGAATCATATAAAGAGCACCAAAACAATATTCGAACAAGGGAAATTCAAAATAATTTCAACAAGAATCCTAGGACTAGAGAATCTCTTGGTCTCTTACCAAGCTCAGGTAATAAAAGATAAATCCGTAAACTTTGATGCAACTACAATTTTTAATAAATTCATGGAAGAGGTAATTGAAAATAATATAACCATTAAAGATAATAAATAAAGTGTTTCAGATTCATTACTTCCTTATTCTCCAGAATAAAAAAAAAGGAAGTAAGATTAAAAAATAAAAAACCAAGATTCACGAAATGGAAGTGCTTAAAAAAGATATTAAAAAAGAAAACAAAATTATGAAGAAAACCGTTTCCAAGTTACAAAAGAAAACAGAAAAATGGTATGGAAAAATCCAATGAGAGAAGCTTCGTAGACAAAAACTGAAAGACAATATCAAAGCACTAAAGAAAAAGGAGCAATATTCTTCATCACGGTTTGAAGCATTACTTGATGCTGTAGGGTATGTTTGAGATAGCTAAGAAAAAAAATTGAATTTTTAAGAAGTTGTTTTTGGAGAAATAGGGTAATATCTTTGTTGCATGAGGACATTTAACATCTTTTGTGTGGGGGAGATGTTGGGCACTCAAATCATACTATTTTTTTCACTTATCTATCATAAACATACCTCCAAAACTTACCCCTAAACCCAAATTATGCCCTATTTTCCCATAATTACCTGGTTCAACTACATAATTAGTGTGTTGAAGGATATTAAAGTTAAAATGTTCATTCTTAGCACTTTTATATTCTTCGATATGATATTTGTTTTAACTAGTTATTATTTTCAATTAGTTATTATATAATCTTCTGATTATGTAGCCACTCATATTATAGTTTTGTATCTTGTTTACCAGACACGTTTCTATAGTAGATTTGTTCATCTATAGGTATGCAGTCATCCTTGGAATAAACCATGACATATGGAAGGTTCCAAAAGGCTCCATAAATCTTTTCCACCTATTAGATTGGCGTATGGATCTTCTAGCTTAGAGAAAAAACAAAGACAAGCAATTTATGGAAATTTGTGCTAGAATAGAGAGACAATTTTGAGGGCTTAATTGTGAGCAAAGGAAGATGAATATTGAAAATCGACCACATGGGTTTTATGTAGGACGTGGCCATTTGGGTTCCTCTAGATGGTTTCCTAAAATTGTGAGGGATATCGAAGATACATTTGATTCTTTAAACTGATATTTCCTAGAATTATAGTTGCAACCAACTTTAAGATCCATGTAGTTTGGATATGTGTGATCTCACTTCATTATATAAATATGTGATATAAGACTGTTATAAACAAATTTAGCTTGATCATAAAGGATTGTAAATGAATTTTTGATTAATAGGAAGTGATTATTTCTACATTTTTTAGTTAAATTCATGTTCTAAGTTTATCATTCTTTAAGTTGCATATGAGTTTTCAAGCAACGTTCTTTGAATTGGGAGGGCCCCCTGAGGACAAGTTCGTTTCTCTTTCATATTCCTATTGTGAGATTTAAATTTTTAGTTGCATGATTTATTTACAATATTTCTCGTAGTTTGGTTTATAATTCCATTCTTTCATTTTCTGGAGTTAATTCATTTATGATTATTACACAGGACAAACTAATATACAAATATTAGTAATTGAATAAATTATTGTTCTTTTGAATCCAGTAATTGCAACACTGTGATTAAAAATTCAATATATTATTAGTATCAAGTAATCAAAATCTCTCCTATGTTGAAATAAATTGTTTTCTGCGTATTATTCTACATACCTTGTTTTCTGTAGCTTACCATGTGTTTTGCAGCTGAAGAGAACTATGTTTCTGCATCTAAGGCAATGAACATTTTTTTCTTTTTGCATAGTAGTCATTTAGGGATAGATTGGAAGCTAAGGCATACATATATTTTGTGTTGCACTTCATCATTTTACGATCCCCAAGTTGATAATTTAATGTATTAGAGTTCAACTAATTGAACTGACTGACATATATCATGACAGAAGGTCTAAGTTATTCATGGGATCATGAGGTTGTTCCATAAAGTTGCAGGAAAAAGTGGAATTGGATTCTATGAATCGTGTAACTACTCAATGTGAATATTTTTCCAAATAATGTCAAAATTGGAGAAACTCTCAGGTAATAGAGCTGAGCACCGAGGGTGATTGTTGTGTACGAAAGAGTATTTAAACTCATGATAGTGCCTATGTATAAGTATAGAGACACACTTGAAGTGCAATATCTTGGAAAAACAAGAAGAGGCATATTTTATTAACACGACATTGATTAATAAGAAGAGGATCACTCTAGAAGAGAGTGTTGTGTGAAGGGATTCCTAGAAAGAGGATAAGATTCCACAAATGTTATTGTATGGGTATATTATATATTAATACTAGGGTCCATTGGATAGGAAAGTAGGTCAAACTTGTATGGATGATTGAAACATCAAGGAGATGCAAAAGGAAGAGAAGGACTATAGATCAAGTGATATAATGTGGACAACAGTCTAAGGAAAAGTAAAGGAATATTAGTATTCAACTACTATAGAGTCTGAATGGTTTGCAAAAGAAAAATAAATATATATTCTCACATAAAGCATAAAGACGGTAGGTGAAGAATGTCATTGTATGCACAAGGAGTTAAGGAGGACTCCATATTATTGAAGGTAGAAATATAGTGAAGGATACAAGATTGATATAAGAGAAGGTAAGAGGGTGTCATGATATGAGGTGTGACTCATGAAGTGGACGAGTCCTCTATATATGTAAGAAGATGGAATTTTTAGATATGATATTTCAATTTTGTCTGGAGTATTTAGAGACGGACAATTTCCTCTATTATTAGAGTGCATAGTGGAAGTATGGTGTATGTACAAATAAATAAAGGGGTAAAATAATAAAGTTTATTCATTGAGAGTGTCAATAAGGAGCATAACATATCATTAGGAGTAGAGTGGTCCTAAGTGGATAGGATAGAGATTCATAGGGAATTACTTATTGGAGTAAGGAAACATGTTCAAACAAAAATGAGAAATCCAAAGGACAACTAGAGATAATGGAAAGGAATGTCACATTGTTGATGGTTAAGATGGGTTGAAAATACTCTAGTATCAAGGTGATGGAATGGTATGAAGTACATTGTTCCAAAGTTATAAAAGGTTCCAACAATGTAAGTATTGGAGCATGATCACCCAATGAAGTGGAGAGATAGTTAAAATTTAGCAAATCCATGAATGGAAAAGAATATTAGAAAGATGAAATAAAAGAACATTTCATAATATTGAAATGAAAATAAATGATAATGGTATTTCAAGACCAGTTTGTTCAAGGAAATGGGGAGTGGCTAATCAGATTGCAATGTTAATGTTCAGTTGGAGTAGTGCATGTTAGATCACTATGAATATTGATAATTTTAGCCAAAATATGTTGGGACAAGATTCTCTGTGTAAAGGAAGCAATTGTGGAATAGAAGCACTAGTGGATCTAGTGGTTGGAAATAAAAAATAGCCAAGTGGGGCTTGGCTGCAAGGGTTAGAATAGGGGATTATAGTGCACATTTTCATAGAATGGAAGTGCACAGGGAAACGAGGTTCTACAAGAATTCAAGGACATCCATCTAGAACAACAAAAATAAATAAAAAAATAAAGATGAAATAAATATGCACTGGAGTGCATGATAAAATTGATGCATGAGGCACACAATAAAGATATAATGAATGTGCATGAAATAGACATGAAATATCAAATGAGCGGTGCATATTGATGTGAATTTGTGAATATGGACATGCCTGAACATGCTGGTGGCATGCTTGTAGACTGAGAAGTTTAGCACCATTGTCTCATATTCATATATANTTCTTATGGTATCCATCCATACAAATACAAATGATGAGACAATGGTGCTACTATATTTGAATAAAATTGATGATGGATTGTGTATCCATGAAAAATGATTATAGTATAGCTAAAAAGGATGATAATATTGTTTCTTATGGTATCCATCCATACAAATACAAATGATGATGGTGGGAATTTTATTAGGAGGTTGGTGAAGGGAGCTTGTGATCTTCTACAAAATATCAAATGATAAGGTAACATCAAGTAATTTTATAACAACCAAGAAAATATGCATTTGGTTGCTTATGTTTCATAAAATGATGAAGGTAATTGAGGTATGAATTCCCTCAGTTAAAGTTCCATATTTGAAATTAATGTAAAGGGAGAGGGCCTTGAGTATACACATGTTGTGTAATGCTTGACTTCATTTATGAGAAATTTAATTGCATATTATGTTATGTGGATTACTAGAATCATAACCAAGTAAAGTCATGAGACATACTCCTATTGTAGAAATGAATTCCAATAGAAGAAGCCATGTGTGAGGCCATGTTGAGGTTGGATATGGAAAGGATACAGTTCCATCCAAGTGCATAATTATTTTTTCCTATATAATATATATTTGGACTAAAACTCTTTACCGAAAATAACACTAAGGGATCATGATGTTCCTAGTGATGTGTATGGGTTGAAGAGGAATGTATCCAAATAATCAGGGAAGTAATTAGGGAATATTTTGGATGATGTGTTGAGGTGTGAGAAATACTTTAAACTCACATGGTGGAATACATGAAATTAACATGTGGTATTCCAAATTCAATGCAAGGATGAATTGTGTAGATGTGGCCATGATTGTTCGCACATTGGTTTTATTTATTGGTAAAGTTGATTTTATTTTGATAGGATTTGTATGCTAGATAATGCATGTGTAAGGAATTATGGTTTCATGTTACACACCTAAGTGTCACACTATCAAATGTTGCACTTAAGTGTCACAAGTGTCGCATTATCAAATGTCACATTTAAGTGCCATAAGTGTCGCACCACCAAATTCCACATTTAAGTGTCGCATATGCTAATTGCCTAAGTGTCACAACTTAGTCACCATGAGAAAAAGTATTTCATACTTCCTAGAAAATTTGGAAGGAAAATCTATTAGTTGGAGGTCTAAATGTTACTTTTCTCCTTGATATTTTGGCCTTAAATGA
This sequence comes from Picea sitchensis, assembly GCA_010110895.2. NCBI lineage: Eukaryota > Viridiplantae > Streptophyta > Pinopsida > Pinales > Pinaceae > Picea > Picea sitchensis. The sequence goes on along the minus strand of SNQJ01S0194475.1, from coordinate 4,657 downwards.
GCTTCATCACCCCCCTTACCATATACAAGGAGAAATTAAACTATGATCATCGCTCCCCTAGAGTGTCTTAGGGAGCGATAATCACCCTATACACAGTTATGGGGGAATGATGAAGTTGTTGCAACCATCATGCCTTGAATTGCGAGGTGGTTTCCAAGAATTCTCAGTTGGTTAAAGGATTGGTTTGACCTATATCCTATTCAAGGCAAGTTCAACCTTGTTGGTTGAGACAAATCCTCTCTTGACCACATCCTCTCCTCAAAGATATTCTATGGTTTTGATTCTTCCAAGCCTATATATTGAAGGTCATACTTGAGTGAAAAGGGGAGGAGAATTAAGAGCATCATACTTCTGATTGTGTGGGATCTAAGGACATCATGAGAGATTGGAAAAGCTATTTCAACATCAAACTTGAGATTGTAAGTGTTTCCATTTTGTTGGCTTTACATTAATACAAAACTTGGATTATTCTTCTCATGTTTATGCATTCAAGTGTATGCATGTCTATTGTTCTAAATTCATCGTAGATAGATATATTTTCACTTAACAATACAGTGTGGAAGAATGACATTTCTCTTTGTTCTTTGCAGGTATTTTCTTGCGCATAGGAGCTTGGACCTCAAGTTCAAAGGCTAGAGCAACAAGGACAACCATTGTAAAAAGGTAAGTCATCCATCTCTTCCTTCTTATTCTAATTGTTGAAATAGATCTAAGAGGAAAGTAGTTCACCATTTGTTTTCTTTTGTCTTTGACCAAGAGGGGTTTCACCTGTACATAGGGGGAATTTTACTGTAACATTCTGTTCCATTTAATATGAAAAATAATTGGAAGTGATTGGATTTTAGAGTAATATAATTATAAAATTACTTCATGGACTAAATGCAAATGTTGTAGTGAAATTTTATTGTGCATGAGATACAAACAACTTGTTGGTTGCAATAAAGTTGAGGAAATTGCAGGTGGAGTGGTATTGATATGGAAATGATGTAATACCATAAGGAAGACTAATATCTACATCAACAAGAGCTAAATAGAATGAGCAAAAAATTCATGAGTGGGAATATTTATTTTTGATGTATAAACATATTTGAGAAATTAATAATTGAAAATTGTTATGATATGCTAACAATTTGTTTGGTTGCATGGAAATTGATAAAATAGTAGGGGAATTGGTATTGGATATTGCAGGGATGTCAGTCCATAAGGAAGATTGATATCTACTGTTGTTACAGACAAACAATTATGAACAAAAAACTCATGTTTGGGAAATTTTGTTTTCCTCTGTAAAACATATTTGAAAAATTATAAACGAAAATTGTATGATGATGTCTCATATTGATTGTATGATGCAAATAAGATGATTGTCGCATGTTATATATTTCTAGTGGAAGTATAGCAACAAGTTGGCATTTTTCTACACTTGAATACCTTGTAAATGATGGATCTCCTGAAGAAATGTAAAACAGTGAAAGGGATTCCTAAGCCTAGAGGGTGAGTATAGAAAGAAGAAGCAAGTTGTCAGGCTTGTAGAAGAACCAATTTGTCAGGCCTGAAGAGTGAACTCTAGTGTGAGTTTCACTATCAAAGAACTAGGTTTTCATGCTTGAAGAGTGAACTCTTGTGTGAGTTGCATTGGAGAAACAAGGTTGTTGTTGGTTATTTCTTGGTAGTTCTTCCTAGCAACAAGTCCCTTGAGATCTGAGTAGTGATATTCCTAGTTACCAATGCAAAGAAACCCTGATAAACAAATGGTGTAGCCTGATAGACTAAGAAAATGAAGGGGGCACATTCCTTGGGTCAACCTTGATAAATGAATGGGAAACCCGACAAACTGAGAGCAGTGAAGGGGTACATTCCTTGGGTTGGGAAGGTGAAGAGGAAGAGAGCTGGTGGAAATCATGATAGTTGCAGGAGAATGCCAATGGTTTATTTATATGTTTTTTGGGAGTCAAAGGGCCTATGTATTTATGATTTATTTATTTAGAGTGCCTATGTATTTATGATTTTTGGGGGTCAAAGGGCCTATGTATTTGTGGTTTTGGGGCATTTTACCCCCCATCCTAGGGGTAAATAAGGAGATGATGTATCGATTCCAAAAGGTAGAATATATGGAGTGATGAGGGCCAAATGACCATCTAAGCCCACATTGAGTAGACAAATCCCCTCCTCTCCACCACACATCACCATTCATCGTCAGCAACATAGCAATGTCCTCTACACTAGCCTAGCCCAAGGAGGACAACAAGTCTTTCTTCACGAGGTAACATGTCTGGTCTCATGGTAAGTGTCACTTTAATAATTGAATCATTTGAGCATGATGAAAAGGATCCTTTATTTATTATAGAACATTTTCTTGGAAATTATTCCTTTTTCCTTATTTCATCTTGGTGGTTGACATGGTTTTCTAGTAAGTGGGTCACCCTTGGGGAAAGGTTTTCTACTGGGGGGTCTCCTTGAAGGTTCATTGCACCATTCCCACTCATACCTGCCACTTTCCACACCTCTTCCCCTATGTTTACTCATATTTTGGATTTATGGGCTCATTGACCCCAAGAAGGGATTGTACCTCATTTCATGAGAAGAAGGAGCTAAAGGCCTAGAGGTGTTATAGTTGGAAAAATTCAAAATCCATAACTAATCCTTCTATATGCTTGCCCCAAGGTCCCTAGATAAATGAAACATTTCTCCATAATAATGGAAGACCTTTACAAGAAAAATGAATAAAAATGTCCCACTTGATGGGGGAATGCATTGCAATTTCTTTTATTTCTAGTGCATATGGAACTCAATGTATTTTAACTTCAAGTGGCATTGAAATGATATTTTTCTTTCTTTTCGCATAACACTCAATGTTTGAACCATAAAAAATGAAAGGAAAATAAAGGGCTTGGAAAAATGTTGCATTGTATACGAAGGGATGCAACAAACCCTCCACAAAGGCACCCATAAATGAGACAATATGAGCTCTTGATATGTCAAGAAACTCATGCCCAAAATCTACCCAAAATTACCTCATACTCATCACATGACTTAGAAAAGGTCTTCTTGGGAAACACTCCTTGAATTGGGGATTGAATTACCCAATAGGGCACCATGACAACCCTCCCATACTTAAATTTGGCAAATTTATAAGCTCTTTGCACATTTGTTTAGTTTGAAAAGGAGGGATTTAGTGCACATGTTTGGGTGGTTCTTTTATTAAATTTGTCTTACTTGGCATGATACATGTGACTTGTGGACCCTTGGAGGGTGTAATTGTTTGTCTTTGTAGGACCTTGTCTGGTGAAAGATATTCATGGAGGAAATAATCCACTTGGACCTCCATAGGGGCTTGAAAGACCATTGGTTGGATGTAGTGCCCCATTTATTGGAGGCTTTGGAAGATGAAAGTTTCACTTGGGAAGGTGAATTTAGCACTTGAATGATGCTTGGAACCATGAAGCAAGGATGAAATCACCCTTATATTCCCAAATGCCCCTCTTGGGAGGCATGTTGTTACATTAATGATGGAATGTTTGGAATGTTTGGAACATTTGGTGATGGTGTAGGCTTGAATCCCCACTCTATTTCTTGATTTAGGGATGACGTGGCACTCTTCTAGATTGACGTCTTAACCTTTGGAGGATTTTCCATCGCATCTTCCACCTTGGAGAGGAATTTTATGGGGTAATGCCCCATATTTTGATTATTTTTGGTCATTTTGTAGCCTATCTGGGGAAAAAGCAAAATGATTTGCTAATTTATCTTTGTAACTTTTGTTTTAGCCTAAAATTATGGATTTAATTGTAAAGTGGACAAACTAGGGCTTGGGTTTCCTCTTACAAATATGAGGCAAGTCATTCGTCACATATAATAACTCATCGCTTGAGACATAACTCTCTTGGACTGAAATTTTGGCCTCTTCGTTTCTTGTGAAAAATGGATGCAACACTTGGCTTACGGTGCAATAAAGGCTATTGACTTCTCTTGGATGCGTCTTCTTGGAAAATCATTGGATTGTTTTTTATAAGTTTGGGTTGTGCTTGTTAATTCTTGAATTTAGTAAGGAATTTATGCAATTTTGTGTGTTTCTTATTGAATTCAAGGTTATGTTTTTAAACCCTAGGAGGATTATAAGGGCATACACCCTCCATCAAGGAAACTTTATTCTATTGTCATCGAAGGGGCTTAAGGATTGCTACAAGGAGTAAGAGGGTTTACACCCTTGTAGAAAAAAATTGCTAGGGTTTATCTTCTCTAGGGAGTAAGAGGGTTTACACCCCTATAAGATAATCAAACCCTAGTTTAACTTTGGTTGTGACCAATTAATAGACTCTATAACCCAATAGACAAGGTACTAGTCGCATTGGAGATTGTAAAATCTTGCATTGATAAATGTGAAATTCAGTGGTTTAAAACTTCTATCCATAGAGTTTGATTCTACATGCTATTGTCTCTCTTCTATGCTAAGGGAATCATAATTAGCCAAGTGATTGAGTTTCTGTTATAAACTATTTCCTAAATCCATTAGGGTTGATATAATTGTTGTTATCTTTCATTTTACTTAAAATTTAACCAAGGTAATCATTGTTTGATCATTGGAATTGAAAGTGTTTTCCTTAAGCTTCATTTTGAGCCATTTACTTGTTGGTTTCCAAGATTAAATATTGTTGTTGTA
>SNQJ01S0194473.1:16190-33970 GCA_010110895.2 Picea sitchensis | reverse complement strand
CTCAAGTGTAATAGCTTTTAAGGTAGAGCCCATTTATGGGCTCATCCATCACATTCCCCTCATAGTCTTCTAATTCGTAGGCTCCTTTCTCTAAGACATGTCACATGATATAAGGACCGTGCCACATGGGGTTAAACTTTCCTGCCCCCAAAGGTTCTTTGGCATGGTCATAAAGGAGAACCAAGTCACCCTCAGCGTACTCTCAGGGATAGAGAGACTTATCGTAATGAACCTTAACGCATCGTTTATTCACTTCAATATTCGTAGAGGAATCTTGACACTACTCATTGAGGTTCTCTAGGTATATGAGGCATTCTTCAAGATCCACCGTGTCAGGTAGGAGCTCAATTTCCAATTTAAGGGAAGGGATTTTGCATTCAATAGGAATAATAGACTCCACACCGTGTACTAAATGAAATGGTGAGAAACCAGTGGAATTATTACCGTGGTTCGATATGCCAAAGTGTATGGTAAGGAATCATATTCTAGTTAGATTTACTCTAACTGACAGTTTTTTGCTAAATTGTCTTTAGAGATTTATTCACAACCTCTACTTGTCCATTTACTTGGGGATAATAAGAGGAAGAATGATCATGTGTAAACCCTAGTTTTCATGCCTACTCTGTCATCATCTCATTCTGGAAGTGACTACCATGATCAGTGACAATATCTCTTAGGATTCATAACAAGGCTATAATTTGATTGAAAATGAAAAATTTTGTAGTCTTACCATCGAATTTAATGGTAGGCATGGCCTCAGCCCATTTAGTAAAATAATCCATGGCCAAGATAATATGTTGGTGCCCCCTAGTCAAGGATGGGTTGTAGTCCACAAAACCCACCCCGCACTTGGTTAAGGAACCAATGGTGATTTGTGGGTGAAGAGGATCTCAGTGCGAGCACATTTTTCGGGAGACCACCTAGCAAGGGTGACACTTCTTAACCACTTCAATGTAATCTTTAAAAATTGATGGCCAAAAATAATTAACTCACAATATCGTTTGGGTTGTCACAAGCCCAGATAAATGACCACCACATGCCCCACTATGACAGTCATTAAGAACATTATTAGCCTCCTCGTTAGTCAAACAACGATGAAAAATATTATCCACCCCTCGATGATACAAAGTGTTGTCGATAATAAGGTAGTTTTTAGCCTGATGACATATACCTTGTTGGTCATCTCTCGAAATATGTTGGGGGAGATACATGGTTTGAAGGTAGATTAAAATATATTCATATCAGGGGTCCTAAGACAGGATAAGGAAGATATGTTCATCCATGAACAAATTGTCATGAAAAATATCCTCATCTAATCTAGGGAAGTCTGACATCGGTTCTGCAAAAACTAGCGATTTCTTGGACTTTGCAGAAGAAAAATCGAGATCAAATTAATGCAAAATAACAATCCACTTATTGTATTTCCCCCCTATGATACTCCTAGTAAGGATGTATTGAAATGGATTAATATTCACAACCATGGTAGTTTTGCAGAGTAATATATAATTCCATAATATCTAAACTGCATGTACAACAACAAAGGCCAGCTTATATATGTGAGACTATTTAAGTTCAGGACCAACTAGAATTCGACTAAGATAGTAGACAACATTCTCATGGATCTCATTATCCTCCTGAAAAAGTACCATACCAACCATCCCTCCAGATGCAAAAATATAAATAAAAAATTCTCTATTGTAGTCTGGGGGCTTCAGTAGAGGTGTCGATACCAAGGATTTATTAAGAGCATCGAAAGATTAGTAGGTTTGCACATCCCATATGAATGGAATTTACTTATTCAAAAGACGCATGAAACCTTTAGTTAAATTGGCATAGTTAACTATGAAACGACGCAGGAAGTTATCCTTCCCTTGTAAACCCTAAAGTTGTTGAATGTTGTGCAGAGGAGGAAACCAAATTATTGCCTCAACCTTCATAAGATCCACCATGATCCCATACTCAAAAAATATGAATGCTAAAATACGACCAGGCCTAATGAAAAAGATGCACTTGTGAGGGTTCAACCGAATTCGATAATAACGACATCTCTCAAATACTATTCGAGGGTGAGTTGAGTGATCTACCCTCTTTTGAGAGTGAACAATGAGATAATCTAGGTAATCTTAGATGATATGTTTAAGAACATGAAATGCAAAGGTCATGGAACATTGAAAGGTCACTCTGGAAATTTTAAGACTGAAAGGAATTTTCCGGTATGAAAAGGTACCCTAAGGACAAATGAACGGTGTATTATGTTGATCCTTGGGTTTGATCTGAATCTAATTATAACCTGAAAATCCTTCCATAAATGAAAATACTTCACTTCCCGCACACGCATCAATAATCTGGTCAATAAAAGGAGTGTGGAAGTTATCCTTAGGAAAGGCTTTGTTCAACTCCCTAAAATCCATACATAAGCGGATGGTTCCTTGTTTTTCATCTATGGGAATGGATCTAGATACCCAGTCGGTCAAGGGAACTGGTAGATGAAGCCAACATTGAGTAGTTTCTCCACCTCTACCTTAATAGCAGGGGTCTTCCTAGGATTAATAGCTCTAAGAAGTTGTCGAGCAGGTTTAGCATTAGGATAAGTTTTAATTTCATCCTAGACAATGTTGGGGTTAATCCCTGGCATCTCTTTGTATGACCAAGAAAATACATCTCAGAATTCTTTAAATATATTGGTGTAGATATGAATTTCCTCAGGCGAACAATCTGTACCAATATATACATTTTCAATTTTACCAGGGTTTCGAGAGATGTCGATTGCGACGATAGGATAGATGTTCACCATGTTCCCTTCAGCACAAATACCATGCATATATAATGGAACCACAACATGATCGACCATCTCAATCGGGGTGGACCTAAACTCATCCCGTTCAATCCTAACAAGATGCGGGAGAAAATTGGATTGATGATGCATATCATCCCAAGCCCTATCAGGACCAAACATGGCCTATAATATGGCTTCATCTGAAGGTAAAGTATCATCAAAGAAATCATGTGAAAAATATGATTGAATGACCCATATGGAATCTAAAACAGGATCCACCTCATTCGTCCATAAGAAGAAAGGATCTAGGTCAGCAGTAGCTTCTAGAATAGCCTAATACRCAACTTCTACTGCGAATAGTGTCATCTCCATCCCAATGTGYGAATGAGCTTCATATGACATAGTTGGTGAAGGTACAGTCAAAGGGTCATTGAAATATGAAGTATAGARAGGAACATACCTCATCGATGATAAAGACTCATTGGACATGGAATTAATATATGTAATCGGTGTCATGAAATCAAAAGTACCCATCAAGGAGGAATACATACTRACACCAACATTCTTAGTTTCCTACTGAGAATTATCAATAACATGGACTAAATCTCCCACCAATGCATTAGGACCAGGATGTGCAAAGGACAATTGGTCAATCATCACAATCTTTCCTTTCTGAGGAAAGCATAGAATGTGGAAAACTGATGACACAATGGATGTCATAGCATAAGTCCAATTACTCCCTAGTATTATATTGTAGTCAAGAGGCACATCAACCATGTCAACCTCGACCTCCACAATATTTCCACCTAAATGGATCAATAAAGTGGGAAGGATACCATGGGGTCTAAAATAATTCCCATCAAATGCATTCAACATGGTCATGGATTGAGACAGGGGAGGAGAGCCAATGGCTTTCCAAAATGATAGAGACATCACGGATGTCAAAACACCTTCATCAATTACAGTATGCTTGATGGTAAATTTCGTGTACTCCACATGGATTTGAAAGATCACATGGTAAGATAAGCAAGGCTTAATGTCTCTGACATCAAAATTGATAAAATTTGAGCCACAGATGTCTAGATCTCCTAACGTAGATAGAAAGGCGTTCCTCTATGAAGGAAACATCTAGATCACCTCCAAATTCGACATCGTGCATGGGGTTCCACCAAAATCCTCGACAATCAAGTAATTTGGGGAGGATTTGGAATTAGGATTGTGGGAAGAGAACTTAAGTACTCCTTTTGAAATATAAGGTGGAGGTTTTGGTTTATTGATATGCAAAGGAATTTGTGGGGGAGGAGGAGGCTCTGGACCTAAAATAGTTTGTGAAGAACTGTAATAGTGAGATTCAGTGGCTACATCAATCTAATACTTGTATTGATGCAACGATGGCCACCATCATGTGTTGAAGGGTTTTGACTCCCACTCGANTTGTGGGGGAGGAGGAGGCTCTGGACCTAAAATAGTTTGTGAAGAACTGTAATAGTGAGATTCAGTGGCTACATCAATCTAATACTTGTATTGATGCAACGATGGCCACCATCATGTGTTGAAGGGTTTTGACTCCCACTCGACACATTTTCGGTGTTCGAGGTCCCTGAGGCCATATTTTGGTTATGTGGAAATGTTTTCGTTAGCACATCAGGCTCTTGCGCAATGAGCCTCGAGGCTTCCTCGATTATGGGGAAAAATTGGGTAAGGTGATCATATTTACAAAGTTTATAAGGAAACTTCACCTTTCACTTTTCTTTCTTTCCCTCACTAGCATTATTATTTGATTTGTCATTATTATTGTCATCCTTGGCTTCATTTTTATTTTTCTTCCCACCCTTACGATTATTACCACGTCCTTTCCTCTTTTTCCCTCTTGGTTTCTAGTTGCCATTTGGGTTTGACGACGACTATATAGAATGCACATTCACCGATGGGGTGGTGGAGGATGAATCCTTAGCTTTTCCTACTACATACTAGTTAACAGACAAGTATTTGATTATGTTCATCACCTGGTCTATAGTCTTAGCATTTTTGGATCCTACAATGCCATTGGCATGAGGCCTGGGTCTTTTTCTAGGATCATAATTTGACCGCGGTGCGTCAAGGAGAATTTTATAAATCATCCCAGATTAATCATATATAAGGTCTAATTGTTGGGATTTGAAGATGCCTTCTTCCTCAATGGTCACTTGGGATGTAGAAACATCCTTCGAAATGTAAGGCAACAAATACTTGGGGAACCATATAAACACAAACTCTGGAAGAATGTATACTTTAATCAACCTCTTCCGTCTACACCACTCTTGAATATGATCGGCGATATGGGTGGTTTTATCTTTCCGAAGAGTCGATAAGAGTTATAGGTTAGCATCATAATGAACCAGTATTTGGAAGTGATTGATAAAAACCAAGACCATCTGACTAAAATTTTCATGGGTTCCCCTAGGAAACTCAATGTACCACTTCGCGTCAACCCCCACTAGGGTGCATTGAAATATCCTCAAATGAATAGAATCATCATTTAGGAGTTAGATGAGCACCATAGGTGGAAAGTAGTCACATGATCACTCAGGTATTCACCATTTTTTCCTTCAAACTTTGGAATGTCATAAGGAATCTTGGTGGGGACGGGGGGCCATGATGGATCGTGATGCACAAGGTCATTCATCAATTTCAACAAKTCTGGAAGATTCAACGTGGCCTGAAAAGGGAGTTGGGGTTGYGGTGTCTAAGACCATTCTCYCGGGAAAGATTGGGTTTGAGAAATTGTAGGCCAACTAGGGTTTTGGTAAACACCATGGCCYTGAAYAGTAGGATAATATCCTCCTCCGAGTTGATTCATGAAAGGTTATAAGGGCACCATACCCACAAAAGTGACATGATAAGGATTATATACATTTCCCCTAGACAAAGTAACTCAGTGTTGGGGGTTTCCCATATCGTAAAACTGAGTCCCTTCGAATGGAACACCATAGGATGTCAGGGGGTTCGCCATAACAAAATAATTCATCGAAATCAGTGTGAAGGAAGAGGGAATGATGGACAAAATATAGGAAGTAAACCGACCACCCAGTTGAGCACTCCATCCTRGAGCATTGAAGCTAGGATTAKGCCCAGAGGAAGGAGGATTCCAGCCTCCAACCATAGGAGTCACTTGGGGAATATGACCTCCACCAAATGAGAAAGGATGATAAGGAGGCRTCATGCCCCTAGACCCAAAACTAGGATTCATATTAGCCATCAAAATGGAGGATGAGAAGTGAGATGTCATGTTAGGCATACCAAAATAAAAAGGATTAGAGACCAAAGGTTTTGACWGAGAATCGTAATTCGGCATACCGTATGGGAATACAAAAGGATTCATTCCCATGGGTCGAGCAGATCTCATGGGTTGGATAGTATTAGATGAGGGAGCCTCTGGCATCCAAACCATAGATGACAAGGGAGTCGAGGGGAACCCACTAATAATAGAGGATATGGGATTCGAAGGGATTCCCGAGACATTCATATCTGACTCAGTATTCATAGTAGGATGATCACAAGTATGGGAGGCAGAGGTATATGTAGCACGCTTATTAACTCTACGAATTTTAGAAGGAATCTTCGTTAAAGGATGAAGACACAATGGAAACTTCAAAGGACGAAGACATTGGTGAGGAGGTTAGTTTTTCTCCACGATGACTCAAAAATCGATATGAAATACAAAATCCTAACGTTGACTAATAATCAAAGAGAATGCTTACAAATAAAGAAAAATGCCAATGCACACAAGCATGATATGATGGTTTGAAAGGGACCTTCTAAACTAAAGTAGGTGTGACTGGACCAAGGGGGACCCGAGACTCTACAAAAATAGTGTGGAGGTGTCAAAATCATTTATAAGTACCCTCATAGGCTTCACAACACAATCATTCATATCCCTCTCGAGAGGAAATCCTCCATAAAGTTTGTGTGTTTTCTGATCCCTATTTGACTCAGGGTACTTGCAAAATAACCCCTACAAGCAACCTATGTGGTTACCTATGTCAAGAAACTAGAGTCACCATGATATAACCAATGCTCAGGTGAGTAGTCGCAAGTCTGGTCCACTGTATGGGTAGGGTAGAAAAGCCCAAAATATTGAAAGAACCACCTCTCAAGTAGGTAAAGGCACTAGCAAGACCCCCAAATATGAATATAACCCCAGAAATATATTTGATGCTAAGAAGGTATTAGAGGGCTATCTCTGCAACCAACTTCTTGCGATCTCATTCTTAACTACGATGTGAGCAGAGCCTCCTAAGGAAACCAATTATATAATGGGTTTCACCACTCCATGGTCAGACACACAAGTTTAGCTTCATAGCCTTGGAGAAGTTTACTTACAAAATCCTATTCCAAGGCCCTAGGTCCTATACGCTTTTTTTCACCCTCAAAAATAAAATTGTTTCTAATCAATTTTAGTTATTCAACGTTAATTTTAATGGCTTCTTCTTACTCAAGAGGTGCGATCATGAAACTGATGGTATTATGACTCAGCATATAAAAATTAGAAAATGTAAAAACACTGTTAAGTAATAGTATTGATTTTCAATGAGATGGTATGCTTCTAAATGTTGTTTCTAAGATGAAATTTCTACAATTTCAATGAAGTTCAATCTTTCCTAATATGCCAAAACTAATGAAAAGTATCCAAAAGTGAAATTTCTTTAAGTAAAATGCAAGAAAATAATTTTTCTTTTATTTTCAATATAATGAAAAGAAAATGCAAGGGTTGAATAAAAACCTCACAGGAAGACCCTAATGTAAGAAAAAGGAGACAAGACAATAAGTATACCAATAAGTAACTACTCATACCAATGTGCAAGGACAACAAATGAGAAAAATGACAATAGAGGAGTTCGCCCAAATAATTCACTAATAAAGAGGCTTCCTATCACTCTCTAGGCACCTAATAGTCAGAATAGGAACCGAAGAAGTCTCAGCAAGCAACAAGTATCACCTAGAAAACACCAAAGTCATCCAAAAAGGATAAAGAGATAGTGTATGTGATTGTTCATAGAAAAACTTGCATATGTACGCACCCTAAAGGAAGAGAGCCTGCATGTGTACACACCCTATTAAGGGAAAGCCCGTGTATGTCAAGGAAGACACTTCTTACTAAAGGGTTAAGCCAAACAACTCATATAAAAGGAATGTTATAGGTTTTCAAGCAATAGACGATAGAGAAACTTAGGAAAACAGAGAGCAAATCAAGGAGAAAAACACCCAATACCCCAAAAAGGAGATCTCCCCAGTGGATTCGCCAATTCTGTTATGAGGAAATTCTCTCTATGGCTAGGGGAAAACAACAACATATAGAACGACACCCATAAATCAACACTAATCTCAATTATTTTGTATAAATGAAATACTAACAAGAGAAGGCTAGAATCCTACCTCGTTTGGACGTGAAGAAGACCATCATTTAGAACATGACCCAAATCTCTACACCTGCAACTTGTCTTCAAAAATTAAGATACGTAAACATGTGGTAATGATATATAATGTTAGCATATAAATCAATACAATCCATTAACATACATAAAAATACGCCCATGGAAAGCAATATAAATATTTGCAAGATATCAATTGGATGAGAAAAGAATATTTCTATTAATGTAATCAACAAAAGTATATAGGTGACATACTTTTGTAATGACACATATCGGAACCGCGAAACTAAGCCCCTCTAGCTGGGCCTCCACCACTTCAATCATCCACAAAGGCAATCTCACATGTAGGAGTCAATGAGGTTCTCCATCACAAGATAGGAATATCTTGGGGCCTGACCACAAGAATTTTAGACTTTCAAGGACAAAGGGATGCAGACTCAAATGAGGTGAAACTTCTACAAAGTGTATTTCTCTCAATGATGAATTGTGTATCTTTGAGGCTTGGATATGGCTCAATTTATAGCCTCCAAATGGAATTGAAGGGTCAATTCAAAGAGTTTCCAGTATATGGAAGGTCAAGGATCATGGATCTCGTGACATGGCATGGAAACTCGACGCAATTTTAATTTTTTGAGCGCCAAACCCAATGTATGTGGGTTGTAATGGATCATCCTGTGTATGCACACATGCTACATAACTGGCAGGTCACGTACATGTATAAAAATATGAATTTTAAGCTCTTGAGTGATAAAAAATAGGGGAAATCAAGTCTATATATGAAAATGGAATTCCATCCAAGAAAAATGTGTGTGGTGTAGAAAAATATGTTATAACAGTATTATTTGTCGCCATCATCCTCTTGAACCAATACCATTCGGATGGTGGAAATTGATGTGGCAAGGTAAAAGGTATAATATCGCATAACATTTGGGGGATGGAGTAATGGAGAATGAGTTAATGCATGTTTGAGAGAATCGAACTATTGTTGGGCTTGGTCGTCCCAAATGAAAGGGACGTCTTTTTTTAACAAGCAGATAAATACTTTCATAATTTCCTCATAATTATGGATGAAGCAACGTAAAATTTTTGTCTTACCTTGCAAACTTTGAAGTTGGTTGAGGGTTGATTGAGGAAATGATGATAAGATAACCTCAACCTTTAAGGGATAAACCTGAATCCCTTGTTTGGAGACAATGAATCCCAAGAGTCTTTCGATTTCAACACAGAAAATGCGCATGCAGATTCAAGAAAATATTATAGTGGCAGCATCGAAGAAAATGGATCTAAGGTGTTCAATATGATCCTCTCATCGAGCAGAATGATAAGGTAAGTCATCAAGGTAAGGATCCACAATATGCTTTATATCATGAAAGAAATACGACATGGCTTGCTAGAAAGTGGTCCTAGCATTCTTAAGGCCAAAGGGTAGCTTACAATAAGAAAATGTCCCCCATGGGCAGATGAAGGTCATCTTTTGTTGGTTGGATGGGAGTATATTGATTTGATTATAGCCAAAACAACCATACACAAATGAAAAGATGACACTTAATAGACAGTTATCAATGATTTGGTCAATAAAGGGATTAGGGTAATTGTCCTTGGGACAATCCTTATTAAGGTCCCTTTAATCGACACAAACTCTGATAGTTCCTTGTTTTTTCATGACTAGAATGATGTTGGACACCTAGTTTGTTAATGGTAATTAGGGGTAAAAAAACCAAATTTCAATATTTTTTGGGCTTCTTCCTTAATGGCCACAGTCTTTTAGGGATGTACTAGGTGAAGTTTATTCCAGATAGGTTTGACCCCAGGGTAGGTTTTGATCTCATGAACAATGATGGAAGGATCAATACCTAGCATTTCTTCATAACTCCAAGGGAAAACATCACATAATTATTTAAACAAGGTTAAATAATCTTTGATCTGTTGAGGTTAGAAATTTCAGCCAAGTTGAATATTTTCCATGATACCCGGTTTCATTGATATATCGATGGAAATGGTATCTATAATGTTACCTAAATTCCCTTCAGACATAGTGTCTTGCGTAAGAATGGGAGATTGAGGGTTTGCGACAATATCAAGTGGAACAATGGATTTAATGTTATTCTATACCATATCCATATGTGGAAGGAAATATGATCCATGATGATAATCTTCCCAGGGTGACTGGTATATGCTGAAAATATTCATTATGGACTCATCTGATGGGAAGTTATGTATGCAATAATGAAAAGAGGACAGATAGGAGTCTAGCTAATATGGTAGAGAGTATGGATTTGATGCAACGAGATTTTGGTCATTAGAATCTAGGATGTAAGAAGAATATTTAATCGCATGATATGAAACCTTTATTGGACTAAGTGGCATGGTGTCACCTAGTGATTCGATTTCAGATGGGCTAGGTACTTCCCAAGGATTAAATCGTTCAAGGGATTTTTGTACCGTAGTCGAAAGCATGTTTATCGTGGCAACCTAATGTGGTGGATATGTGGTGGGAAAGGGAAAAAATCCCATGAGTGAGGAATACTTGAGGAGATCTACCCCCACACTCGCATACTCAAGGTTGAAATGTCCTAGGAAAGGGATATTATTAGCAGAGTGGTTTTGGATATCGAGTGTGCAATAATCGAGTTGGTCAACGGTCACAATTTTCCCTTGGAGGGGAAATTGAAAATCGAAAAATACCAAAGATGTGACAGTATTCATTACATAAAACCAGCTACGACCAAGCAACAAGTTATAACCCAGGGGTGCATCGACCACTTCTACATCAAGAGAAATAATTTCCCCCATCAATTCCACATATAAGGATTTCAAGAGTCCATAAGGTTAGAAGACACATCCATCAAACTCTTTGAGGGTGGTATGAGATTGGTTTAGTTCAGGAGAACCAATGTCCCTCCATCAGGATAAAGACATCACACAAGTTGAGGCTCCTTCGTCCAAAATAGTACGATGGATATTCTTCCCACGAGCCGTGGTGTGAATTTGGAACACAAGTTGGTGGGAGAGCCTAGGTTTGAAACATTATAGATTAAACATGATAATATTATATTCATCTAGATCCACAACTCCAATAGTTGACAACAGGGTTTTCATTGACTAGGATGGTTTTGTATAACTTTGAGTGTTGACATAGTGCAAGGTGCTTGTGCCAAATCCTCAACATTGTTGTAGTTTTTTTCATCATGGGCACTTGGATTAAATATCGATTCTCAAATCATTTTCTTAAATGGATGCAACGCAGAGTCAAAAATATGCCTCTATGTCTGAAGAGGGCTAGAAAGTGGAGTAGTGGAAGTGGAGGGATTGTCTATAGCACCTCCATTGGCATTTTTTCTGGAGGGGTTTCATATGTCTTGGATCTAGTTGTTATACTAATCGTCTCGTTACACATAAATACATGGGAACTTGTGGAAGAATCCCCATGGTGAGGATGACCCATGTTTCCCCATTATGGGGGTGTGGGATTTTGGGAAACCAGTTTTTGTTACTAAGGCAGAAAAGAGTCGGTTAATACTGTGGGTTGGTAGGTTCCCTTCAAACAATTTGTGACTTCCTCATGATGGGGCTATTTTTTTGTGTAATGGTCATCTTTGCAAATCAGGAAAGTAAAATCCACCTTCTTTTTTGGCTTGGTTTCAATAATTGTTTGAGGTTTTGTACTCTCCTATTGTTTAGAAGATTTTTTGGGTTTACCCTTATTTTTCTTCTTGCCCCTAGGTTGTTGCGATGAAGCAGATTGAATGGCATTCACCTTGGAGTTTTGTGTAGGAGAGGGAGAGGATTTGGTGTTGGTACAAGTCTGTGACAAGGCTGGGGTGTAGGTTGGTTGGACTTGTTGTCTATTAAATTGGGTTGCATACTGTATTTTTACAGAACCCACCATGTCATTGGCATGGGATTCTAGGGATGGTCTCAAAGGATCGTTTAACGTACGAGGAGCATATTGATCATGGTTGATTCCTTTCTCCTTAGTGACAACAGATCCCATGGTGACATATCTAGCAATGAGTGGTAAGAGTGTCTTAGTGAACCAATATGGCAGGAGTTGGTCCAGAATTGCAGCTTTAATCAATCGTCATTTACACCTCCTTTCATGAATGTGATAAGATATATAGGTGGAGGTGGATTGCCTAAGAAATTTTAAAATATCGATACCAATCTCATATCGGATTGGCAGTTCGAAATGAGTCAAAAATTCCATAGCGAGGGAATTGATGTCACCAAAGGACTTTCATGGAAACTTGATATACCATTTTTTTTCTAAACCCATGAGAGTTATTTGGAAAAGTCTTAATCAAATGGAATCATCCATAAAGTAGTTGGAAGAACACCAAATATGGGAGGTCATTACATGATTGTTCGGATCTTCTCCAGGCTTCCCGTCTAACTTCGGGATGTCAGAGGGTAGTTTTGTAGGGATCAGTGGCTAGAACGAGGTGTGATGTATGGGATTATTAGTCAAACGTGAGAAATATGGTAGATATAATGTAGAGAAAAAGGGAAATTTTCGGTTGGTTTTTGAATATTGGTAGTATTGATGTGGCATCGGGATACTAGTAGAACCATATACTAGTTGTGATGCCATTGTAAAACCTGATGGTCCTCCCATACATTGTTGTTGAGAGGGTTGGGGAGTAGGAAACATGTGGTTCATAGGTTGAGTGGGAAAATATGCTTATGGAGTTATGCCCGTCAGATTAGGTTGAATCCATGGAGTGTTTGGAACTCCCATATATAGTAGGCTAGTATAAAGGCATGTAGGGTATGCCGAAATGGTTTTCCCCCAGGCTTGAGGTTGGTTTCTAGTAACAGATTTCCCTGTTTGGTTTCTAGTAAGGGGTTTCCTTGGCTGGTTTCCAGTAAGGGATTTCCCCTAAATTGGTTGTCACTCCCAATTTGGTTGTTTCCCCCAAGCTGGTTATTTCCCCCATGTTCAATATTTCCCTACAGCTGAGTTTTTCCCTCCAATTGGAATGTACCCCCCAGTGGGAGGTATGGAATAACTTCCCATTTGAATAGTTTGTGTAGGATGAACAGATTTTTGTGTCTGTCATTGTGTTACCTACTTGACCGAGAAGGGGAAAAAACAAGATACTTGTAACAGGGCATGAGGCAACAACATTGTTGTCCACTTGACTAGAGGGAAATGGTATAGAATGTCCAAGTAAAGTACTTGGTGTGAACAAGAGTTGTGCCTACATGTTGTTGTGGCGGGGTAATATGGGTTAACGATGTTGCCCACAAAGGAGAAGTAYCACTAGTGGTGATATGTATCAGAGAAGCTATCTCAAGGTCAAGTGGGGGTATTACCATTCCATATGTATATTCAAGTGGTTTTGTATCCATGCCAGAAGATCACATATTGAACGTACTAGGTGGAAAGAGATAAGAAGAAAAAKAATCAATATACCTTGTGGATGGAAATTCAACAAGTAGTGGGTTAAAAGGACCAGTAAAAGGGAGATTTATCAGAGGGATAGATCCTTCCTCGATGGTTTYGACCACCCCTTCAAGATGATCACTCRGGGGAGMTACACTCCAAATTTYAGAAGCAATATCTTCGTTGATAGTTCCTTTATTGGAATGTTTGTGTGGAGGCTTGGGTACTTCAAGATCCAACCCTTTCATTCTATGAGATCTTSAGAGACCTTGGTTAGCCACTGTGAAAGTATAATAGAAATAACAATCCCTAAGGACAACCATGAATKTCAAAAGAACACACCCCTAAGAAATCTAAAGGTAATTAACAAAGAAAACAATAGGTGAAAGTATCTTMTGAAGGTGGGATATCAAGCYGTCAGTGAAGATATGAGCAACTAAAAAAAYCCTCACACAACAATCCCCCAAGGTGCAAGTAAGATCCTATAGGAAAATACCCTCCTGGTTTGTTGAAGTGGAGATTGAATGTTTGGCATAGGTACCACAAGAAACCTCCCTTGCATAAGGAACCCCCCTTGCAGTCACCTGTGTGGAATCATAAAAGAGTTTACTATGTTTACCAATTTACAACAAACAGTTGGGGGTATATTCGACAATCAAGAATAGAAAATGAGTATGGGAATGCCAAACAAAAATATGTGGCCCAAAAAATAAGAATAAATGGTGTCATCCCAAGGACTTGTCACTCTTCAAAACCCCAAACTTGCAATAGTCCCATTAGGAAAACGGAAGAGGGGAAATTCCAATCGATCACTTTGCTTGACCTCGTTTTTGACTGCTATGTGAGAGGAGATTTCTTGACTAACGTTGATTGCTACTACTGGATTTTTTCTCTCTAGTATTCTACAGTCTCGTTTAATAGCCTTGGCTATTTTACTCACTTCAGCCTAATCCAAAGGCATTATCCTTACACTATCGTTGGTGTGCTATAAAACAAAATATTTCTAATTGATTTTACTAAGAACATTAGTTTATTTTTAATGTTTTTTCCTTGGCCAAAAGGGTGCACGAAGGTGAAATTGATGGTCTTATAACTCTACTCAAAAATCGTGCAGAAAGAATGAGATGCAAAAATCTTGTTTCAATGAATTTTATCTTAGGAAAGGAGAGGCTCTCTTTTTCTTCTTAATGCAAATAAATACCCAATATAATGCATCTTTCACTTTTCTTTTATCAAATCGAGAAAACGAAAATGTCAAACTATCAAATTAATGTTCATGAAATCCTAAACAAAGACAAGCTCTTTAAAATGTGTAACAAAATACTCCACCTATGAAAGTAGGATGCAAAACATTTTTTTTCTTCTTTTCAAATCACATGAAAAGCTCAAAAGATAACCTTCTTTTTCTTTCTCTTTCAATCAGAATGAAAAATTCAATGACACTTGCAAAGGATACCAAATCTAAAGAATATGAAGAAAATAAGCACCCAAGGAATAAAAAATTCAATCACAAGAATTCAACACTTGTTCAAACAAGAACCCAAAACGCAAAGTAAAGGGAAAAACACTTTTTGAAACATCAAAAATCAAGTATAAAAAAAAAATATCAATGCAAAGTTGTAGCAAGTCCAAAGAGCTCAAGAGTACACTCAAGGGATCAGAAGTTTTCTCAAGAAGATAAAAACGAGAGACTAAAAAACAAGGCTTAATGCAAGATAAGCAACCTCCAAATTAGTGAAAATGATCCCAAAAAAAAACAAGGAAAACACTTAGAAGGCTTTGGAATCAAGGTAAAAAAAGTTTGAATACCTACAATTGATGAGGATCAAGTTATTGATGGAATAGACTTGACCAAAGGATCAAGTTAACCTAGGCCAATCATGTACATTTCATAATTTGAAGGAATTACGAACTCAAAAGAGGAAACCAAACATATGATAATCACTAAACTTCATTCAATCAAAGACACAATCAAGAAAGGAGGATTCTAATGTAAGGTTCTGAGACAAAGCATTGACAGAAAGGAGGAAAAATAAGCTCCAAATTCACTTAGAACAAGGATTATCGCCCCTGTAACACTACAGATAGGGTAATGAACAAGAGATTATCACTCCCTAAGACATTGTGGGGTGGATATGATCAGGGTATTATCTCCATGTATGCCCTTATGGGGGAGGGATGAAGTCCTAAAACTCATGAGAAAGACAAAAAAAATCCCATATCTGAGATAACATCAAGTGTTTGACTAAGTAGGATTTCTAGTGATGATGAAGGAGGGGGGAAATCAAAGAAGATCCATACTATCAATAAGGATTTTCAGTGTCTCATGGAAACCTGCATAGGAGACCTAGTTAAAGCATACACAAACAAAGCTTATCAAGAAAAGGAAGAGAGATACAAAATGAAGAATGAGAATAAATGTATATTATGAACTAATCAATGAGTGAGTGATCTTCACTCATATAGGCAATGGAATCCTATAATTAGGAATGCATGCATAATAGTGATGGTCTAAGATTAGAAAGTATAAAATAGAACTAGTCAGTTAACTCTCATTGAACTAGTGTTACTCCCATTGAACTGGTGTGTCGAATATATAAATTTTTCCAAACCCCCCCCCTAAACATCACTATGGAGTAAAAAATGAGTCTCGACTACTAGGCCATATTAGGTACTCATGTACAATGCAACTAATTAAAACTCAATAAAAGTGAGGAAAGAGGGAAAAACACGTGGGAACAAAACCCCCCCTCAAAAGATAATGTATAAAAAGAAGAAAATGGCAGCTGCTAGGCAAATGTGTTCTTCATTGCAAAACGATCCCGCAAAGTATGAAACTTATGCTCACTAAAAGTCTTCGTGAAGATGTATAAATATTTATGCATCTGATTAAGTCCTTTGGAAACCTGTCTAGCCTTGTACCTCTTGATCATGTGGACCCATCTGCACCTGAAAATATTCCTTTCTATTGGAAGTGGAACGAGATGCGAAGTATCAATATTTAGCAGTGGGTCATACTCCTTTTGCATGGTTGATTTCCATAATGGATTTCTCATGTCCTCACTGTAGAGTTGTGTATTATAAGATTGAACCATATAGCAATGCATGGGCATCATAGGTTCTGAAGTTGAAATTAAATGAGAAGGATCCTCATGCTGAGATCAAGTCCTCGAATCCAATGGATTCCATGGAAGGATACTTGTTGCCTGAAGTGTGAACTGTGCCTTCTTGGGCATCTGTTGAAGATTCAACGCTAGCTTCTTATCTGGATGTAATACATGCTTATTTCCATGTACAGAATCTGAGTGTATGGAATCATCTCTGATGTCTAAAACCGATGGAAGCACAAGATTATATGCATGTTGCACTGGAGGTGCATGCAAAGTAATCTCCTTATGTGTATGTAGAAAAGAGGAGTCATCATCAGAAAAATTAGTGAACTTTTACAACCTTGACTTGTGATCCACCTCACTAATTGGAATGATGGAATTGTCGTGCATGTCAATTACTAAAACTGAATCTAATGTAAATTCAACCTTTTTACCTTTTTGTAAGAGAAGATTCATAGAAATCTTTGTAACATGTAAAACATTCTCAAAACTTCCATTGTGGAGTTCCACTCTCCATTCTCCTGCTACTGCTACTGGAGTATCATCCCCCATGAGAATAGGGGGTCTTGAACATGGACTCAAAGAAGATAAAACTTCCTCTTTCACTGCCATATGATGGTATGCACCAGAATATATAATCCATGAATCAGATGAGGAATCAATTGCAACCAAAGAATGATGATTACCTTTAGTAGGAGCATGATCTTCTTCCTTCTGCTTCTTGAATCCCTCTGGAATGAAGTTTCCAAGGTTGTTTTTATTAACTTCCTGTGCCATAATATCGAATTTTTTCTTCATGCATGTGGATTCTTCATGATTCAGTTTATTGCAGTAAGTGAAATGTTTTCCCTTCTTCTTCTTCTTCGAATCTGAAGAGTCTTTGGAACCTGAAGAATCGTTAAAGGGTTTGGAATATCCCTCCTTCTCGTTCTATTTCTCCTTCCCATTCTATTTGGATGATCCTTTTCCATCATATATGGTGAGTGCATGTTCTTTGGGATCCTTGATGACACCCATCTGTGTGAGTTTTATCTACTCGTGTGTAAGAGACTCAATGAACTGAACCAACGTAGGCGTTTTCCAATTTGTTCCAAAAA
>SNQJ01S0194472.1:0-17636 GCA_010110895.2 Picea sitchensis | reverse complement strand
ATCTTTATTTTCACCACAGTGATGTTCAGGGGGGGTGTTGGAGTTACTTCACACACACCTAGGATTTCTTTTTCCTCGGGTTTTTATTTGTTCATTAGTCATAATTAGTCATTATCCAGTCTCTTATATTTTAGGAGAGAATATTCCACCTGGAGAATATTCTCTTTCAGTTCACACTTCAGTTTGACTAGTTGAATTCAGTTTAGATGTTGCATTTGGATCATCACCATCCAGCATTGGGATCATCACCATGCTAATTCGACCTTGCCTTGGTATCATCACCAAAGTGGCACATTAGCCTTGATTTTTTTAGTTAACTCCTCACTATTTTTTGTTCAGTCAGTTAACTGGAGACTAGTTGACTAGTTAACTCAACTAGGTGGCAGTTCACTCACGTAACTACCTGAGACACTAGAATAGGTGGAAATTCACTCCCGTAATTGTTGGTGTGTGTCCATATCACTCTAGACCACCACTATGGCGACTTGGTTCACCTCAAGTCGAACTCATTGATTTATATAGAGTATATTATGTGTAAATTATTCATTATTCATAACGGTTAATGAGAATTATTTCCATTCTTTCTCTCCTTTTTCTTTTTCCAATTCTCTCTGCAAATGTGTGTATCATTGTTTAGCTAGATCTATTTTTTGCAGGTCAACACATTTACACTCACAATGAAATACCTTGAGATGTGCGAGAGAATGTTTCTTACCAGTCCATACATATTTTGGAGTCTTGTCATCCAGCGCTGATGAGGGTGATATGTTGACCAGGTAACATGCAATACCCACTGTCTCTTCCCAGAATTTTTTCCCTAACCCAGCACCACTGAGCATGCACCTTGCTTTTTCCATCAGTGTCCTTTTCATCCTTTCTACAACTCCATTTTGTTGAGGTGTATATGGAGTAGTCTTATGCCTTTCTATACCACACTTCTTACAGAATTCTTCAAATTCATTCCCACATAACTCTCTTCCATTATATGTCCTCAACACCTTAATTATTTTCTCTGTTTGATTCTCAACAAGAAACTTAAACTCTTTAAGCCTGTCAAAGACTTCAGATTTATTCCTAAGGAAATATATCCAAGTATTTGTCGAGAATTCATCTATAAATGAGACATAGTACACAGATTTTCCCAATTATGGAACCAACACAAGTCCAAACACATCATTGTGAACTAGCTGTAAAATTCCTTCTATCCTCATTGCACCAGAGGGGAATATTACCCGATTTTGCTTCCCATATACACAATGTTCGCAAAAATCAAAATCCAAAGAGCAGTGAGACATACCTTCAACCATACCTTTATTATGTAGTAGTCGAAGACCCTTCTCTCTAATATGCCCTAGTCTTTGATGCCACAACATAACCTTTTCTCCAGAGATTGTAGGAGTTCTCTCTTCTTCAACTCCAATATCATGAATAATGGAACTATTACACCCATCACAAATAGTCCTTCCTTGCAGCTTATACAGAGTTCCAAACCGAACTCCCTTCAACAACACCATTGGTCCTCGAACCATATTGCAGGTTTCCTTTTCAAATATTGTTTTTACCCCTGCATCGTCCATTTTTCTTATAGAAATCAAATTTCTGTCCAAACTTGGGATGTGTTGAACACGATGTAGTGTTTTAATCCTTCCATATATGAGCCTCAACTTGACTGTTACTCGTCCTATGATTATGGTTGTCGAGTCATCACCTAGGAAAACATTACCTCCATCATACCTTTCATATTCACAGAACCACTCCCTGTGGGGAGTCATATGAAAGGATGCACCTGAGTCAACCAACCATGCCTCATGCTCTACATGTGTGCTTGAAAAAGATAAGTACACATCCCCTTCTTCTTCCCTAGAGGTTTTTTCTTCTGTAGAAGGAGCTTCTTCACATCCCTTATTTTTCTCAATTTTGGATCTACACTACTTCTTGTAGTGCCCTTCTTTTCCACATCTCCGGCATACCTTTACAAACTTTCTGAGAGATTTATATATATATACCCTTAGACTTAGATCTCTTACTTGAGGACTTAGATATATTTATTTCCTAGGAGTGTCCTCTTTCAAATAATGCATCTGTGCTCTTCCCTTCCATGTTCTTTTGTCTCATCTCCTCTAACAACAAGGATGAGACCACTTAATCAAACTTCAAGGAAGTTGTATTACTACCTATGGCCACAACCAGACTATCCCACGAGTCTAGTAAAGAGCATAGTAAATCGATACACTTATCTTCATCTAAAATTTTAATCTCAACAGATACTAACTGACTTACCACAAAATTGAAGGCGTTCAAATGCTCTTCCACCAAGTCTCCATCTCTCATCCTCAGGTTATACAGCTTCTTTCTCGGGAAAATTTTATTTACTAAGGATTTAGACTGATACAACTTCCCCAACTAATCTCATAAATATTTGGTTGTAGATTCCTCTGACACATTCAGTAATACTAAATATGAGAGATACAAATAGAAAACCATCGGCAAAAACCATGTGCCGAAAAACCACCCAACAATGGACATGAAAATCGAGGCAACACGAAAAATGAGGTAAAAAATTATTCTCATGGGTGCTTCCCCCAAACCCCTGTTCCCCCAAACCCCTGTGGGCCCAGCACAATGTAGCAAAAACCATAGCTAGCCGTGCAAAGAATATAACACATACCCAACAAATATCTCTCTATGACAATCTTTAAAACAATATTACAAATCATTTTTTCAAGTTCAAATTAAATGTGTGCAAATAGTACAACATAATACATGTGATACTTAAACCATAAAATGAAATGTGTTTGTCCTAGTGGACTGGGATGGGGCTCCCATGGACCATATATAGTAGCATAGGTAACCTAGAAGAAGAGAGAAAATAATCTGGGATTGGCTTTATAGGTAAACAATAAACACATAAAGTTGGATGATCACAGATTGAGATGAAAAAGGGAAATGCTTCAAAAAAATCTACTCACAAAAATGAAAATAGAAACTAATGGATGGATTCCTCCCCTTCTGCCTTTGAATACCATCATAAATAACATTGGAAATTTGCCTTTGTTTGTACAATTGCTTCTTGGAAGTTATGGAGGATTAGTTATTTTATTCAGTGAATTATTGAGCCAATTTTCAATACAATCCTATAATAGAGGAGCCATTGTGTCCTGCTTTACCTGAAGCGAAAATATCTCATACTCTATTGCCTTACACTCAGAAAATAACTCGTGTATTAATTCCAAATGATCCTCATTATCATTAGCAAAGTTTACCAACCATCATTTAATTTCCTCTTCTAGGAAGTTAGTAAGATTGTCAAACTCACTAGGGGTGGCAGGTGTGGGGGGACTCACCTTTGACTCAGATGGAAAAAAGTTCTTAGAATACTCATGGGTATTAGGATCAACCACTAACAATAGTGCAGAATCCTTGGTAGTCTATATGGTTATTCGCCTCATCTTCGACAACAATCCCAGCAGGCTGGTCGTGATCAGGGACTTTGATATAATCATCAAGGGACTTCGAAGGCTTATTAAAAACGTCAACCCCACCATCACCACAATATTCTCACGTATCAAAGAACTTGAGAAAATATTTGAGAAACTTAGTTATTACCACGTTCTTAGAAAACAAAACACCTCGACGGACTCTCTCGCTAAGGCAGCTAAGAATTTGGAATAGAGCATTCTAAAGATCAATAATGAAACCAAAAATGAGCTTCTTCCCTAAGGAAACAAGAAGTGGTCATGTGTTCAAAAATTGTGGAAAAATCAACAAAATTAGGTATTGCACTTAATTTATGATGCCCAACCTAGAACCATGTCTCTAGCGTGTCACGTAAGCTCAAAGACCTTTGGAGCCCGTGGAAGATCTAGACCCCACATCATAACTTGTTTCATTTCACCAGCTGGCACTTCCACGCATTGGAAGTGTGGCACTCTCATGCCCCGGTCTGAAAACTCTCATCGCATCAACACTTACCTTATAAGCTTGTGTTTGTAGTGTGGATCTTCATTTCACCTGTGCTGGCCTGCCCGAAACTACGGCCTTGCAAAATCCATGAATACGGCTCATGCATCATCTGTGTCAGCCAGAGTCTCTTCTCCGCCTGGTATATTATCATATCAATCTATAGTGTTGTATTCTTGCCCGTGGGAACTAAATACAGTGTAGTTAATCCATATTATGGAAGATGGTGAGAGTGAGAATTCAGGTATGCGAGGAACACAGCTTATTGAAAATAATTTGTGGAGCTCAAGTGGGCTATGCTTGCATAGACAATAAATTTACATCGCTCTCGGGATCCAAATTATGTGGCGACGCAGCAGAGACTCCTGTGCATGCAACAACTTCACCATTAACACCCTCCAGGATCATGTTAGAGCATAACAAGGGGAAATTGAAGAAATCATAAGCATGAATGTTTAGCTCCAGCAGCAAATTCAAATGTAGGAAGTCAGGAAAAATGAGGAATTGGCAGTAGTTTTGTGGTTTATTAATAGAAAACATTGGGCATATTTAGTCTATTCACCAACGATTGGAAAATCCTCCTTAGAAACCTCACAGGCAACAAGCACATGCCACTTATGAAGCGTCTAGGGCATCAAACCCTCCACCCAAGAGGCTACATATTGAATTGTCGACAGCATGATAAGTAGCTTCTCCTGAGAGGCCATTGATTGAACCGTCGGCAGCAGGATAGCAACGAGGCAACGAATTCAACCTTACATCGAGGATGGAAGGAAAAAGGAGGTGGACACATATTTTCACTTACATTAGTAGATGATGACCAGTACTTCTGTATTTATTTTTTATCCTAATGGCCATGTATATCTGGCTTTTTGTATAAGACCATACGAGACATTTAGACTTTCTTACAGTAGGAAGGAATGGCCATGTACACTTGGTTTTTTTATATAAGACTGTATGGAAGAATTATAAATTCTTACAATATGAGGGAATATCAACCTCTTTTTTATAATGTTGAAGATAGACTCTCTGAGTTTTTTGTACTTTTTAAAGTTGTGATTTACACAGCTCTTTCTGTCAAAAAAAAAAAAAAGATTGTCAAACTCACTACCCTGTCAAATTCTGAGTATGTCTAAATCATACTCTAGATGTTCCTTGGTTAATGGATTCTCTAATCAGTGGTGGGCCCTCAATTTATTTAACTATATCAAGTGACTTTAGGAATGAGTCACTTATTTTTCCCTCCATCCTTTTATAACCTGCAATCAATTCTGGAAGTACCTTTATCCTTGCGATTCAACCAACTCTTATTTGTTTCATTTTATTTTTTTAGGGTAAATCTTGTTGCTTCATTGTGAAATCATTCATATATGAAACTCATGCTACAAATGTACTCATAGAATTTTTATAAAAATACTTGTCATTGTCCAAATCTTGTTGTAGGAACTATGTAAGACAATAAATCCTTTGCAACAATTTTCTTAAATTGGTGCCTACTTCTTGTGCCTCCAAAATTGTTTTGAATCACTTGTTTATATTCTATACAACATACATTCTGAAGTCACTTAATAATTTGGCATCCTTTCTAACTTTATAGGATGTATCCAGCGTGTCTTTTGGAATCATTTATGGAACCATAATAGATGATGGTTCGACAAATAGTGGTATAGTACTTAAAGTGTCCTCCAATTCACTTATCCTCTTTTTCAATCTAATATTTTCCAATTTTTGTTATGTAATGCATATCTAGTGGTCATATATAGATTGAGGATTCTATAGGATCCCACTCTGGGAACATCCACCTCTAAACTCCATTTCTCTATAACATTTTTATTCTTAACATGAATTTTTTCTTTTTTCAAATTTCTATCTTCTTTATTATACTTAATATTATGTAAAGTTAGAGACTGTTCCTCAAAAATGTTGGTCCCTCATGGGACAACTCCTTTGTTATTTGTTGACTCTCAATGATCTTCTTACTACCCATTTAGGCACTTGGTTTCCATTATCAACTTCCATCTTAGCTATATCATCTCCCATGACTCCAGAATTTTGAACACTTTTATTGTTATTGCTCCTTTTCCTCTTTGTCTATCCAGCAATGTGTGCTTTCTCCATACTTAAATAATGGGGCTCATTTGCATCACCTCCTCCTAAACATACTTCATTATTCTCTTCTTTACTCACGTTAAGCTCTTAGATTCTTTTGGTAGAGGAGGAACTCTTATGGGGTAGGGGAGTAGAACCAGTGCACTAGTTGCAATTTTACCCCTTTGTTTATACTTTCCTTGTTGATATTCTTTCTTCAACTTAGCATTTTTTATCTGTGTACTTGAACTGACCTATGTGACCAAATCACCATTAATAATTTGTTTTTCTTTATTGTAAATTACTCTACAGGTGTTAGGGTCATTATCATCGGTTTCCCCTGTGATTTATGGCATTCTTGCGAAAGTAGTACTATAACCAATCGAAGATAAATGGGAAGAAAAGATTCCTTCATGGTCAAAGCCTTTGAAGGCTTCAACTTATTTTAAATGGAGTGAATTCAATAATTTAGTAGTTTTGGCCAAATGGGTTAGGCCTCTAATTGAAATCTCAACAACGCGGAAAGGTAAGGAAATTAATTGTTTCTTCCTTTTCTTGTCAGAGAAAGAAGACTAGGAATTGTATTGTCTACATACTTCAACAACAAAATGTCTATCACACACAAAATTGGGAAGAAGGAAAGATTTCCTTCAAACTTGTACAACTTGATGTATGTAGATTATTCCTCATACACGTAAATCCCTTTTCCCTTGAGAATATTTAAAGCTTCATGTGTAAGTCTCATCAGTTGTGTTCCGATAAGAATGTATCTAAATTCCTTGATGGATTTATCTTGTACTTGGTAGAAGTAAAATGGTTCCTTTTGTCTCCATAATATAGGGTACCAAAATTGGATAGGGTCATTGTCAGTATCAACATTACCCCTTGGGGGAAATCCTTCAAACACATTACAATACACCATGGAAAGTATCAAATAAAAGGTCATGAAAAACCTCTTTGTCTTCATATAGTTTGAAAGCTTATAAGAAATTTCATTCAAGATGATTTCAACTCAAACAAATATTGCTTTCATATGAACAGAAAAGTGTAGCACATTAGCACATACATAATGTACCTCGAAATGTAGGATGTAGAATCTTGTCCCACTAGTCATGAGAAAAGACAATAAAAATCATGGCATGGCTCAGATAGCAGACATATGTCAATGTCAGTAGTATCAGCTAGCACTGTAGAACATGGTGCTAGGAATTCCTTCAACAAGTTCATTTCGCCACCTTGTGCATCCAAAAAAGAGTCAGCATCTGAAATCTTGAGAACTTTGTTTGTAGTGGGGAGTCACATAATTTTCCTAAATACATTTGGAGTTATCGGCACAAGATTACTCCCTTCAACAACAACTTGAATCATTTTGTGATTCGATTAAAATCATCTTGCGCACCAAGAAACCAATTCTCTGAAATCAAAAGCTTCATGCATGCAACCAACCTTGACTAGACCAATTGTCCAAACCTTATTAGTGAGTTTCTACTCAGGAGAGAGGTTGGAATACCACTAATAAGTTGTCGACCAGTGAAAATATTTATTCTGGCGAGTGAGGGAATTGACAGTATCTCAGCAGAAACATTCCTTTTTTCTTTTAGTTGCATATTTCCCACTCTTTCCAATGCACTTTGATATATTATAAGATTATTAATATGAATTATGAATATTTAACTAATAAGAGCCTAAGATCATTAATAGTTCTTAATGAAACATCCTTTCAATATGTACACTTTCCTCCAGGATGCATGCGAACCATTTATAGTAATTATCCTTCATAAACAAATGATCTTTGGGAAAACATGACAATTAAGCCTCATTTACTTCTGACAATTGTCTTTTCCTTGTGAAACAGGACATCATACCTGCACCATAAATTACCTCTAGAATGAAAATCCTAAAGGTCTCCTAGAGGTAAAGACACTATGTATGGGACATCACTGTGGTAGGAATGTGAAGCAATGAGTCTTATAGAGGATTGATTCATGTGGGATGACTTGAAGTGGAGAGAAAGTCATGTTGAGAAATGATCTCATGTCAAGTTCTCCACATGGATGTGATTCAATAGGTGGCTAAGTATAGGGTCATGTGGTAGAGAGGGGGGGGGAGTTATGCAGATGAATGGTAATGCGAAGGGAAAGTGTTGCAGAGGAATGATAATGTATTGAGTTCTCCACATGAAACATAATTCAAAAATAAACAAAGCATTATAGAGGAATGATAATGTATTGAGTTCTCCACATGAAACATAATTCAAATATAAACAAAGCATTATAGAGGAATGATAATGTATTGAATTCTCCACATGAAACAGAATTCAAAAATAAACTAAGTGTTAGCTCATGTAGGAAAAGTAAATTGAACATATATGTGGAATGAGGAGAAATAAGCTTGATGCAAAGCACGAAGAATTAACTTAATGCAAGTCTTCTTCGCATAGCGTAAGTCAAAAAAACGACTAAGTGTTGGAAGTGTATGAATTTTCCATGAAGTAATGTGGAGATATAAAACTTGTGCATGATGCAATGGATTATGGATTGGGATGAAAGGCATGATCTTCTGCATAATATAATTTAAAAATGAAATACAAGGTTGAGACATGAAAACGGATCAACAAGGCTCCACTCAAGAGCTTCTACTCCAACATTTTTCCCAAAAACCCAGAACTAGAGAACCTATCGTACCTTTCGACTACATAGTTTCATAGAAAATCAAACTCAATACATACCTCATTCAATGGGTTTACAATATCATACCTTGTGTGAAATTAACCTCTTCTCTAACCAGGAATTCAAAGTTGGTGGATCTACAATATCGTATTCATAATACCTTGTGTGACACATGTCACTCGTGTAATAATGAGCCTTTGAATAATCACTAAAGAGACCCATCACCCACTCCTTTGTCTAGCCCGATGTCCTAGCACCTTGATCCATCAACTCCTACACCAACTCACCTAAGATAGCCACAGTGACCTCCAACATCCTAGACCCTAATTGATATAACAGGTTTAAATCTCATGTATCATTTAATCAACCAATCTCATGGTTGGACTAGATTGGTTGTCCTTCTAAAAAATCGTCAAAATAGTCCATGTCTTCCTCCTTGGAACCGATTCTACAATCCATGTCACCCTTTCTTGACATCATTAGTATCAGATTCACCGTACCTCCACCCTAGATACTTTGCAAACTATGCCAAGAGTTAGCCATCAAAATATTGATATTGTGGTTGTCTAGAGGACCAATATCATTAGAGTTGATGTACAAGGAGCTTGTTCCATAAGCTTTGTTGTGAGACATCAAAACCAAATTTGCATTAAGTATTCAGATTCTATTGCACCATAGATCAAACCTAGATCTTGCGGAACATGAAAAAATATTAAGATTCGAGAAAGGCAGTTACATGATGCTCTTAAAAATAATGTGTGGGACTCATCTAAAGGATAAAAGTGAGTTGTGTCTCATATCCAAAATTTTCGGATCATAACTCTATTCATTTTATGAATGAGGGTTGTGTGCACAAGCACTATCCAAAATGCCACGATGAGAGAAAAAGAGAAAGAAAACCATGCAATCGTTAGTGTAGAACTAGGGCATCATTGTGTGGTGTTAGAATGAGCAGAGAAATGCATTGATAAGGAACATGATAGGAGAAAGGGAATAATGGAGCTATACTAGGAGCTAGAAACAACATTGAAAAGTAGATTTGATCTTAGTTGCTATTGTTTATTAAAACCCTAAATAAAAAATAGGATGCACTTATTACCAGTGCTCTTGAGAAAAAATAATTATAGCTAAGATCTACAAAATAGCCATTCCTTGTAACTGTGAGTCTATCTACTTCCAATTTTCCATGCCTCCACCCTAGATACTCCACAAACCGTGCCAGGGGCTAGCAAGTGAAATATTGAGACTGCTCTATCTAGAGGACCAATATGATCAAATTTGATGTAGAAGGGGTTTATCCCATAAGCTTTGTTGTGAGACTTCAAAACCAAATCTGAATGAACTATTGAGATTCTATTCCACTGTCCATCAAAACTAGAACTTCCGGAAGACCAAATTAGCTAGAATCTTCATTTATAATTGTCATATTAATATTCATACGTGATTATTACTACTTTTTATCGTATTTACATCTAAGTTTATAATCATTTCATTAAAAAAGTTCGTCTTATACTTCAAATAAAAAAATATGAAAAAATACTACAAAATAAATTTTGAATAATATAATAAAAAGTTAAAATTTTGTATTTAATCAAGAATCTATGAATTCCATACAAAAATGACGTCCAAAATATGGCATTTTTTTGTAATGAAAATAGGCTTCTACCTTTTGTAGTCATTCTTATTGTGCTTCATGTTGATGTTTCCTTCAAATTATAGGATGTTGGTGTTCACTTGTACTCTAAAATGACTTCAACCGTGAAATAAATAGGATCTAATAGGTGTAAATTTTGGCGAGTATTATCTAGGACATTAAATCTTTTGAGGATTTGAGCAAAGTAGCATATGTACACTCTTGTTTCTTCAACAAGGTATTGTTGACAATGCATTTGTCATAGTCAATATATTCAATGCTAGTGGAGGTGTTGGTGTTACATGTCATTTGAGATCTTGAAGCAAACAATGTGATACAAAGGAGTGGGTTCAAATTTGTGCTTTATATACCTTGTTCAAGGGAATCTCCAACATGACCAATACCACTAAATTGTTTCTAAAGATTTGTCGATGTGAATTCAAGTCTTATCACAATTGTTAGATGAACAATCACTTAACATGTGATATCGATGATCAAGTAGGATTAGGCATTTGAGGGACAATCAAGGAATTGTGGATATCAACATTAATTGTGGAAAAATATTGATATGCATATGAGGAGAATTAGTGCATAAATACAAGATATTTAGTGTTAGCAAAATAATGTAGACAAAATAAAATATTAAGAGTTTGTTAAAAAATAATTGTAAGTGATAAAACAAATATTAGAGCGTAATTGAAATTAAATAGATCAAGTGTAAACACATCGAGTAAAGCATTTAATGCAAAAACAAGATAATAAGAATGTGCACATAATGTATAATCTATTGCTGGTATCAAAAATTACAAAATTGAGTGACCAAAATGTGGTTATATATTTTGTGCCATGGTTCCTTGTGGAAACATGTAAGGCATGTTGTGTGAGTAAGTTAAGCTAGTATATTAGCAATGTTATATGATTTCATATTTATGCAAGTTTATGATGCAATGATTAGTGTTATGAATGTGATATCCAAGGCAAATCTTATCAATGAACCTTAAACACTATGCTCTAGGGTGATCATTGCATTATTTCTTCAATTTGGGTCAACACTTTGTAGTTCTAATTGTGTCAACTTTGATCATTTCCGTTGGCATGGAATCATATGGCTCATTGCTCATGTAGATGGACCTTTGTCATTCAAGCATCGAATTATCACTACATTTATACAAAGTATTTATCTTGGGATCCATGGACGTAAGTATAAAAGAACTCTAGGCATAAGGAAAACAACTAAGAAGAACTATGTTAAAAATTGATTTGCATGGATCATTATTTTCTTGTCAATAAACAATTCTATTTCTATTTATCAGAGTATGGAAAAATTATACAAAAAACACTGATTTGTTGTCCTACCACTAGGGAAACCAAACCAATAGCAGAGAAGAAGGCTTTTTTCCATATAGTTTGAGCTAAATTTTGGATTAAAGATAAACTTATAGAGCTATAATACGAGTCTGGAGATCTAATAATTGCTATACGGTCATTCAATAGGCCATTATTAAAACTAGTAAAGGTATTCAAAATTATAGAAATACTAAAAATTACTCTAGGGAGGAACAACATGCCCTCGTCAGGTGTTCTTGATGTTGGGGCCTAGGGTCACCATCAATATGGGATTCATCATGTTGGTCTTGAGCATCAAGTCTATCTCTGATGCCCTAGAGTTTTTGGAGCACCTCGGCCAATTGCGTTAAGATTTCCTCATGCTCATCCTCACTGTCCAGCAAAATCTTACCCACGAACATTTTTATGTACTAGTAGAGGTACACAATTATCCAATACTTAGTATCCCTTACTCTAGTGTTACCCGGGTATGGTACCCAATTGCCAATTTGAATGTTGATATCCCATTCATAGATGGTAGCTCACTCCTGGTGAAAAAATTCCTCTGTGCTAGCTATCTCCTCTCAGATTCGAGGGGGGATTTGCTTCCAATATTAATTAGCAACATTCTGAGCCTCTTGTTGCACTTGTGGGCTGGAGGGTTCTAGACTAAGATTGCTTGAAGTGGAGGGGTCTGGATCGTTTCTTCGACCCCAATGATATCCTCTGGTGTAACCACGACTAGGCGATATTACCCGCCATTTGGGAATGTGATGTCCATTGTTCTTTGTTGTTGTTGAATGCTCAGAAAACCCCTTTGTTGCCACCTCTACCATGGATTCACTGTGGCATATAACCATGAGGTCTCTAAAAATGGAGAGGAGATGTTGAAGGATTATTTAGGTGACAAGTCTATATTTTAAATTTGTATAATTAATTACTTCAAATAGATTCTTAATCAAACGAAAAAGATACAATGGCACACACACACACATTACAAAGAGTTTTTTTAACCGGGAAAACTAGCAACCTGTTTAGAGTCACAACTCTTAATCTTCTTTTCATTATTTTCTTCATTGTTTACAATACAATATACATATATGATCTTGTGGCACGCAAACCCCTAATCCATTGATCTATATTAGACAAAAACCCTAATTCCTTAACCGAAATTAGAAATCCATCGAAAAAAACCATGTGCCGAAAAATCACCAAAAAACAGATGCAAAAAACTGCCAAACAAAATTCTCAAGGGCTCTTTCCCTCACAACCCTCCTGGATAGGGAGTGTTAATCACCTCCCAAACCCCCTTTTCTCCCATATTAGTGTACAATACATGGGATCAATTTTGCAAACAATATAACACATACCCAACATTCTCCCACTTCTTGTTTTCTTTGCATAAAGGGGGTTACACGATTACATAGTCAAAAATCTAGGGAAACAATGCCCATAGATCCTCTACACCAAGAGAACTTCTCAGTTCTCACAAATTTTGTTAATCAATCTACAACAATATCCAAAGTGTCCACCTTCATCAAAAACACCTTCTTGTCTTCAACCATGTCTCTTACAAAGTGATATTGAACATCAATATGCTTTGTCTTTGAATGATAAGTCAAGTTCTTCGCCAGGAAGATTGCACTCTGACTGTCACAATCCATCCTTACAACTTGTTGTACCAACCCCATACCTGAACACAATCTTAGTAACCATATCGCTTCCTTTCTTGCATGAGTGGTTGCCATGTATTCAACTTTTGTAGTTGAGAGTGCCACTACAGACTGCATTTTGCTCATCCAACTAATTGTTCCTCCAAACAGGTTAAACACATACCCACTTGTATATCTTATGTGATCCATATCTCCAACCCAGTCTACATCAACAAAGCCATATATGTCCAACACTTTGTCCAATTCTAGTCTTCCTTGGTAGCACAATTCATAACTAGCAGTGCCACGCAAATACCTGAAAAATCCTCTTTATTGTTGTCCAATGTTCCTTCCCTTGCTTTGATATACAACTTCTCAAAACTCCCACTGCATGTTGTTGATGATTAAAATCGCAACGAGGTTTTTGCCCGCAAAGTATTGCTAAATCCTATGTTACACATTATTTTGGTCACTCTGATGATGACTTTACAAGCATGTAATCAGGTCGTCACTCTGATGATGACTTTACAAGCATGTAATCAGGCCCTCAAAATCATCTTTTGCCTGATAAAAGTGACTTATTTCCTCCCCTGCAAGACTACTTTTTAGAAGGATGTCGCATGCTACTCATAATGTACAGTGCATAAATCCATGATTTCCATAGGCTGCTCTATAGCTGGCCTGCGAGATTTCCGCAAGCTTCTATATAGGCAAGGTGCGGCAATGTTTGAAAGCCAAAAGAGGAAAGAGGTTCAAGAAGTTTCTAGAAGGGGAATCTTCTGGAATGTGAGGTGGCGTCCGTATGGTTACGATCCTACTGACTTCTCTAATCTGGTGGGATCATCCTCATCCCTTTAACCATTTCAGATTCTCCTATATAATGATTGGCTTCTCATGGAAAAGGTTAAGCACAGTTAAGCAAAATTGAGCAAAGGATTGTTGGAAGAATAGGCTGGAGATTGTGAGAAGAATATTATTTCATATGATACTTGAGGTCTACATTTGCCCATCAATATTTTGAAGATCATCTTCATGCAAATCTCAGAACAAGTATATGTGTGTGTTGGAAGGACGGACCACTAAAAGGGAACTTGTGACATTAAGGCATTTCAGTTGTATCTTCCACTTTTATTCAATATAATACAGTGGCATGTTTCTTTCCCATTAAATTATTCTCATTTTATTACATGACTCCTTGATCACATGTTTAAGTTTTCATTGAATCTATCATAGTTGCTTCCACTTCG
Organism: Picea sitchensis; assembly: GCA_010110895.2. Taxonomy (NCBI): domain Eukaryota; kingdom Viridiplantae; phylum Streptophyta; class Pinopsida; order Pinales; family Pinaceae; genus Picea; species Picea sitchensis. The sequence continues at coordinate 3,061 of SNQJ01S0194472.1, read as the reverse complement.
ATTGGTTTGTGTCATTGCAGATTTGGTTTCACAAGAGCATCGGAGCGAAGCAAGAACAACAAAGATATAAGGAATCAATCTCAAAGGTAAGTCATCAATTCCTTCTTTGACACTTAGATTAATGATTGTAACTTAGGGAAAGCGTCATGTCTTGTCTTGTTTTGTTCTAGATCCAGGTGGATCTGGGGAGATTAGTTTATGTCCGCATATACCGATTTATCCTATAACAAAATTGGCGACTCCACTGGGGATACTACTTGATTGTGGTTTTTTGTTGGCCATTTGTTTTTGCCTACTCTTTTTTATCTAAATTTAGTCTTTGAGTTTGTAGGAGATCCATTCAGACTCTTTGAGTTTGAAAGTTCACTAAGATTTTTTACCTTTTTCTCAGAATTTCCTGGTTTTCAGACGTCTCTGCACTGCACCCTATACCTATCCTGTGGAACCATTTGATTTCCGCACCCTAGCTATTTGCTTCAATGCGTACTTTCTGTAACCCTGTATGTTTCTAGCCTACGGAAACTCTCGATTTCCACACTGTAATGTGCTATTAGCCTGCGGCAGTGTCTGTGAAATTTTTTAGTAAGGTTTTGACGTCTGTTGATGCCCAGTTTTTTCTTTAGTCAGCTTGGGGGAACTTTTTTAGCCAGTGTTTGACTGTTTTCTTATGCTTAACACGTTGTTGATTGGTTTTTGGAGATTGAACACCTCTCTTAGTCATTTTCCGGTTTTCATTTTTTATTTTTAACAACAAGGGTATAATCTTTGAGCTTGTATCTGAGTGCTTGTTCGATTAAAAATCTTGGATTGGATTTGAAGTTTTGGATTGATTACATATTCTGGATTGCTTGATGATTGAGAGGTTATTTCTTCATTTGCATTTGGGGAAATACTTTCTCGTCATTTTTTACTTTTATCTTCATTGAAAGTTTGATTTGGGTGCTTGTTGAAGGTATAAATTTTCTTGGATTACTTGTCCTTTCTCTATCATGCCCTTGGTCTGGTCTTAGAAAGGAAGAATTTGAAGTTATCCATTCTTTTGAATAATCATACATTAGAAAATTTATTGCATTTAAGAGAAGAGAACATTGAAGAACTTCAGTGTTTATTGGTTGTTTGAAATTGTGTTCATTTAAAGAAAAAGGAAGTATATTTTGTAGCTTACATCATTCTGGAAACACCTTCTCCCTGTTGTAGATAGAATTCATTGAACGAAAATTTTCATCATTCATTTCTATTTGCATATTGTTGGGTCAAGGTCTTACACAACATCAGTTTCATTCTCGTCTCCCTCTTGAGTAACAACAGCCTTTAAAAATATTGCGAAAATCTAAAACTTAATTAGTAATTTTTTCTAGGGATCTTTTACACCAACATTAGCTAGGCTAGAGCTTTGGAATAGGCAGTGAGACACACTCTCCAAATCACAAAACACACCATAGAATCTTGTGATAGGGAGTGTTAAATTCCATTTGCAACATTTTGTCCTGGGAAGCCCTTCTCACATAAGGGTCAGACCTGAGGTCGCATTAAGATTGGCAGAGTTACTCACCCTACTTTGTTGATCTCGATGTAGAGATTGCATGTATAATGGGGGTCGCTTGAAGGTATACCCACAATTATGAGTGGAAGCCTCTCAAGTTGATTTCGGGCTAGATACCCTGCCCTTGCACGTGGATCGAACTATCGACTGTCTCCCCAGGCATCATTGTTGTTTTTGGTAGCCTTAGTTTCCTATCTTCTTAGGGTCTTACACGAGGTGATTGTGGAGGGGAAAGTCTTCATGGTACCTAGAATCGATGTTGGCCAGACTCACTCAAGCTCCTTGGAGGGCATACCCATGATTATTTCTGGGAGCTTGCACCAGGGTGTAAGTCTGTTAAGCCGGTCGTCAACGTAACTTTTCCACCCTAACCCAACCCCTTCTTGTCTTGACTTCGCGACGTTGGATTTCATAACCAACTAGTGACTTTATAATAAGAAGGTTTTGTTTTCTTGGTTTTGATTCCTATATTCTACTAGCGAGTGTTGTTTGTTTACATAGTTGGCCATAGATTTTTTCTGTAAAATTTTTGGTTCAGCCAACATTGACCCTCCACGTCGTTCACGTAGGATGCAAGCACTACCTCTGAAAGATCTAGAAGTTTCTCAACCCTTTATTCCTAATCCACCAGAGGACTCTCCTCAACAGAGTGAGATCCAAGACCACATACCTTCATAAGTGGAGAGAATTTACTCTTTAGAAAGTTTTTGAATCATTTCCAATTCTTTGGATGCTTTTCGCTTACCTCCTGGATACGAGACGTATTCTCCGACTAAACTCGTCCAGAGAACTTGTTGTTGACACTTCTGGAATACCAACTGTAATCCTTGTCGGCCTTGAAAATGAGGATCCTTTTTGGACCACTGACATATCTCAAACTCCAACTTCTAGGCGGAACCCTCCCGTCTCAGAGGCAGAAGCTGAGATACCTATCGTTTTTTAACCACCCGAGATATCTACTACATTTATGATACCTTTAGATCACTTTAACAATACAACTTGCTATTTTTTTTTTGGTTCAGAGGCTGGTCCTAGCTCAACTATCCCTCTTCAACAGGCCCACTCCACAATGGTCCCAAACACTATGATTATTCCCACTGGGAATACAGTGGCTAGCCAGCCTCCTATTGGTACATTGCATTCGTCTAGACAAATATCGTCACTCCCTCTTGGGTATAATGCTTTGAATGCTTCCATCACCATTCCTACCCAAGTTCCATCCAGAGCTTCTGGAGCCTTTACTCCTCCCGGGTATAATGTTGCTTCTGGTTCCATTCTGACACCATCCCAGTTCCTCTCTGGAGGGTCTTATCCACCTTTTATAGGAGGATTTTGACCCAGTGGATCTTCCACCTTTGGAAGTTCTACTCTGTTATTCACTTCTGGTTATCATATTCCTATTGGGGGATAGTATAACCCAAGGGGGAAAACTCAATTTGGGGTTCAAACCCAAATTGGGGCATCATCCTCCCCTAGGGGATAGCCCCCGCTCGAAGAATATAATCCACAATATGGTAA
>SNQJ01S0194471.1:0-14032 GCA_010110895.2 Picea sitchensis | reverse complement strand
TGGTTTGCCCAAGTCCATTATTTCTGATCGGGATTCTCGATTTGTTGGAAGTTTTTGGTCGAGTTTGTGGGCACTCATGGACACCAAGTTGAAAAAGAGCACATCTTTTCATCCGCAGACAGATGGTCAGACAGAGGTGGTAACTCTTACAGTGGTACATCTTCTTCGTACTTATTGTAGTAAGCATCCTAATCTTTGGGATGAACATTTACACTACGTTCAGCATGTGTACAATCGATCCAAGCACTCGTCGACTCAAACGTCGCCATTTGAGACATGTTTTGGCTATTTTCCCAAGTCTCCTTTAGATTTCATCTTTGGGAAAGATATTTCTGTTGATGGGCAATATGATATTGATCGGGCAGAGAAGTTCATTGAACAAATTCAGTCGATACATCAGGTGGTGCAAGAGCAGTTGGAAAAGAGTCAAGCCAAGTACAAAGTGAGACATGACAAGCATCGTGTTGATCACAGTTTCGAAGTGGTGATGAAGTGTGGATTTACATCAGAAAAGAGAGGCTTAAAGGAGAAGGTAAAAAGTTGAAACCAATTCGATATGGTCCCTTCAAAATTGTTGGCAAGATTGGTAACAATGCTTTTAGTTTAGATTTGCCTCCATATATGCAGTTGTTAATGTTGAGAATTTGAAGTTATATGAGCCTCCGTTGATCGATGATCAAGGAGAGCATGTTCAGATTCCTTCCATAGATGATTTTTCTCCAGAGTATCTAACAGAACTGCAGGAAGACACCATACTTGACAGGAGAATGCGTACTTCGAAGCGAGAAAATGTGGAGTATTTGCGAGTTGGTATTAAATGGACGAATCCAAGTAAGGCCAAGTGGATTGAGGTTGGAAGGGTGAGGGAACTATACCCTCATCTTCACATAGACTGAGGTAGTCTTTTGGAGGTCCAAAAGCTTCCCAATGGGGAGGTGTGATCAGGAGATCAAATTTTGCTCAATTTTCAAAGTGCTCGGAATGAGACAAAAACAGTGCCATTGCGTCCGTCTCGTCTTCCTGATTCCGGCGGTATATTTACTTTCGCAAACAGAGTCCGTATGGAGGATATATTGTGATCTGTCTGCCAAGCCAAACAAGGAAAATTTTTGGATGCTGACTGTACCTGTCTGTACAGTCCGTATAGTGACGTGGCAGGACCGTACGACCGTACAGTGATGACGTGGAAATTGTTGGTTGGATGGTTGCTATCGAATCGGGTGTTGACACGTGTCTCATTGGCAGCGAATGGTATGAGGGCACGTGGCCCAATGCTTGGGTGCCACGTGTCCCTCGTTGGTTGGTTTATAATTGCTATGTAAAACTAATGGAGGCCACGGGGTTCGACCCCCGGACCTCCCCCAGCATAAGCCTTAACAATACTCCACTAACCATTATGTCGCCCGACGTTCCTTGTCATATATGTATTTGCATTTATATTTAATGTAATGCATTGTATTAAAATGAAAAGGGGTCGGGCCGGGGCTTAGCCCCAGCCCGTGGACATTGGTTGTAATATAACCGTGTTGTATATGCGCGGGGGGTCTATATTATAGCCCGTGTTTTTATTTCAAAAACAAACATGTAATATATATATATATATATATATATATATATATATACTGTTGTAACCATTTCCGTGGGGTTTTATACCACGGTTCTTTTAATTTCCACATGATCGTTGGCTCGGTGGAAAGGAGCGTGGGGAGGTTACAACCGACTTAACCATTTTGCCTAGCCCTTAGTCTTATGCGCCATGTGTCCAGACGCCGAGGCGGTTAGGGGCTAGCGCGCCCTTAATCGTCCTACGGTTTGTACCGGTGCACGGTTGTGTACGAGACTGAGTTTTTTTCGCTTAAATGAGCGTGTGAGCCAGGTTTGCTAAGCAAGGGTGCGATTTGTAGAACCAGAGACAGCAAAGTTGAAGAGGGAGACTTCCAGAAGGCCTAACTTCTTCATTTTTCGACCGATTGAGGTGCCGAAAAAGCCCAGACAGGGGTTTTGGGATGCTGGGAAGCCATTGAAGCAGTCGGTATGTCATTTTGAGCATTGTAAGGCATGGTTTTGAGCACTTTGAGAAATTTAATAATAATGATCCATTGGAAGCTGGACTAGGAGATGTAGCCCAGAGAGGGGTGAACTCCTTTATCAAGTTGTTGTGTTTATGTGCTGATGTTCATTATTTATGCTACTGTCTATGTGTATTTTGCATAAGTAATCCTTAACTTATGTGTTGCAATATGATCATGTTGCTTTAAACACATAACATTTCACTTGCAATAATTATCCAAGTTTTTCAAGTCTTCTTCATTTTTAGATCAACGACCTTCCTTTCAGTGAAGTTCTATCCCTCAATACATGGATGTTGGGGCTAATTTTTCCATAGAAGAGTATGACCTCCTCTAGTGCATTTCTAGAATATCTCAAAGTGTAATTTCGAGAAATTTTGATTTTTGGCCCTAGAGTTTTTAGGGTGCCGAAGTTTCCTGCAGAATATTAATTCTAGATTTCTGAAGAAACATTCTCCTGAATTAGCAAGCATATCTATGATGCTATCGAGTTGATTTTTGGAAGTCATAAGTCCAATATAATCCAAGGTTTCTAATTCAACCTAATAATTAGGTTTTCAAAATCTAGTTGGTGAGAATTTGAAGAAACCAATCAAATGAAGAACATAACATTAGTAAAAGATAGGCTAGATGGAGCAAGCAACTTCAGCTCCTAGAAATCAAAACTTCAAGTCACCCACGAAGAAGATGATCTCTTAGATCTCGTAACTAAAACCATACCAACCACATCTATAAATATAGAGAAAAAGATAAGAAAGGAAGAAGATGTCAAAGAAATAAAAATATTCATCTACTCAGTAAGAGATCACATCTTACCTCGTATAGCCAACCTGAAGACAACCTATGAGATGTATGAAGCTTTGAAATAAATTTTTGAAAGTGAAAACACCCTCAGATCTCTTACCTTAAAGAGACAAATTCAAAGTACCAAGATGACGAAAGGTGACACATTTTCCATTTTCTTCATGAAGTTATCAGAGATTAAAGAACAAATAGAGACCATCGAGGAAATCATGTCTGATAGAGAACTTGTCTTAACCACTCTCTAGAATCTTCCAAAATCGTGGGAGCCTTTCCTTCAGAGTATCAGTGGAAGATAATCTCTACCAACCTTTGATCATCTATGGACATATTGTACTCAAGAATAAATTAGACTTAGAAATAGAGGAGTGGAATATTCCTCAGAATAAAATTATGCTCTTTCACTTCACACAAAGAAAGGAGGAAAATTCAAAAGAAATTTCAGGAAGAAAATTAAAGGTGAAAAGTCTTTATCAAACCCAGGTTATCAAAAAAGAGAAGTTTCAGAAATTTAGTGCTTCAAATGTGACAATTATGGACACTATGCAAGAAACTGTCCAACTAGAAGGAAGGGAAGACAATATGCTTCCACTGCTGACATTGATCCAGGCCCACCTCAAAAGAATAAAGAGAATTGAGAGGATAAGTACTTCCTCTAAAACTAAAGCATGAATACAAACCAGGTAAATCAATTGATTTCAATTTTTATAGTTGAGTGCATTTTTTGAATAAATCCCTAGTATGGGAGCCCTCAAAGACTTGGACCATTATCCTTGGTATGAGAGTCCAAACCATATTTATTGATTATTATGCGAGAACAAGCATAAACATTGTCCTTAAAAGAAGATATACCCATCCAAAATACCTAGAGAATTTCAGATGGATATTGACAGTAAGATAATACCTTCTCCCCCTTCAGGAGTTCAGAGGGAGACATACATTATCCAAGGTTGATTCAGTTGCTCCAGTTGATATTTTCGTAGATATTACAGTAGTGCATAAAAGGCCTACCTAGACTCACTCTGCAAGAGGCAGAGAAACATACAAGCCTCTCAAGGCACATCCCGAGAAAGTAAAAGAGATCTTCAAAGATATCCTTTAGTCATGAGCCACCTCATTGATGATGAGCCTCCTTGTCTTAGAGAGGAAACAAAAGACCAGGTATGGCAAGATGCCATAACAAAAGAATATCCATATATCTCAAAGAATGATGCATAAGGGAAGTTTGTGGTAACTTCCAAGTGAATCTATAAGAGCAAACATGCAGCTGATAGAAGTATCCAAAAATACAAAACGAGATATATAGCCAGAAGTTTCTCACAAATAGAGGGAGTTGTCTATGATGAGACACTTGATTCAGTAAAACCCGACATACTTCCATTCGTACTACTATCCATGAGTTGGAAACTATAACATATAGATAAATTATTGATGAGTTCGGACTTCAACAAGAGTGTTTCTGATCCAAACCTATATCATTACAGTGTTGATGGCAAGAGCCTGATTTTGATGACTTATTAAAAAATCCTTATTGTTGGATACAAGTAATCCTTGAATTCTGAATTAGAGATGAAGAATATGAGAATGATGCACTACTTCTTGAGCAAAGAAGTATGATAGAGGAACAATAATATTTTCCCGAGTTAAGGAAAATATACAGTGAAAATATTAAAGAAGTTCAAGTATGACAGAATGAAAAATCCACCGTGATGGATTGATGATGATTCACACAAGACTGATATACAACTGATTGGATCACTAATGTATCTGGTTAACACTAGACTTGATTCATTCCATGCAATGAATGTTCTTAGTCATGTCATGAGTCAACCGAGATAGACTCACTAGACAACAACAAAACATGTATTAAGGTATATCCAAGGCATAGTTGGATATGGCCTGAGACATGCCTTTAGTGTGAACTTGAGTTTGCAGGATATGTCGATTCAAATTGAGCAGAAAGTACAATAAACTGAAAGAGAACATCCGGTTGATTTTCTACCATGAATTTTTCCATGGTTTCCTGATACAACATGAAACAAAATCTCCATGGTCATGAATACCACATAAGCATAGTATGTACTATTGAGTGTGTGAAGCAGTATGGCTTCACAAGATTCTGAAAAATTTACTTGATCATGAGATGGAGCCTAAAAATATAACCAAGAGTCGTGTATAAATATACTTGAGAACACAATGTTTCTTGATGGATCAAAACACAATGAGATGAAATAATTTTATATCAGAGATATGATGCAAAGGAAAAAACGTACACATACAATACCTTTCCTACACTTGAGAAGATTGTAGACATTTTCACCAAACCAACTTGGTGAAGAATGCCTTCCTATTTGAGAGGGAGTATTGATGACTCCAGCCAAAACACAAATCAAAGTACATACATGTGAGTCTTGGCATGATAAAGAATGTCTCCCTAGCTGAGAGGGAGTGTTGATGATTGCATCTATGTGAGACATTCTCTAGTGTACAAACCTGTGAGATGTGGATCATTGCAGCCATGTGAAGATATTCTCCAGCTTACAAACCTGAGAGAAATCCCCTGAAGAGGGTATTTGGTTCCTACCCGAGACAGAGCTAGAACGTAGAGATGAATTCCTCGATTCAGAGAGTTGAGAAGAACTCCAAGTGATTATCCAGTGGGAAAGGCGATCTGTTGAGTTAGATGTGCCTGTGGCTAAGCACAAGGTGAATGTGTGAAATCCCAAAGTGTTGTGTGCATCATCATGATAACATAAATGAAGATGATGTATTAGCCTCCTCTGAGCAATAGGGTTGATGAGAAACTCCAGATGACTATTCTGTGTGAGGAAGTGGTAAAGAATATCTGTTGAGTGGACGTGCCTGTGGACCCGCAGAGGTGAACGTGTGAAGATCCGGTTCTTCTGTGTAATGTAGTGAGCTAGAGATATGGACATCCCTATGGATGTACCCATAGTGGATGAGAACTAGTGGGTGTATCAGATCCTTTGCTATATTGATTAAGAATCAAACCTTCTTGTAATCCTAATTGTAATGTAAAGGGTACAGGTCGGCCCCACCTTAATGTAACTGGAAATTAATGTAAAAGATAATTAATTTGGTTAATATTAATTATATTATAATCTAGTGAGGTTGACCCTGGTGTTCCAATAGACACTTATGTTGACAGGCTCAGGTTAGTATAAGTAAAGGTAAATTCCCCACTGAGGAAATATACCTTTCATGTGAGTTTGGAAATTTCAGCAAGTACACTTCCTTGGGAAAAGTGTGCACCTCTCTTGGGCGCTAGTCTTCTAGGGTTTGAGAACCCTCTTGTGTGCTAGGGTTTATCTTGGTGGTGAAGGTGTTTCTCTTGAGGAATATAACAAAGGATTTGGTTGGGTTTTCTTCCCTTTTTGAGAAGGGTTTCCCAGGATATTTCTTTTGTTCTTATGCATGGTGCTTATTTTTGTGATCTTGGTTGCTGCAACATTTATGGTTATGGTTAAATGGTAAAATGGAATAAACTTCATGCTTAACCTAGATTATTGAAAAATCAACACATATCTTGAGCTCCCAAAGACAAAATCAAGCCCAAGATAGCTAATTAGAAATCTAGAAGAGAGTAAAATACAATGTTACAACTAGTATTGATAGATTAAAGGCAAAAATTTACAGAAAATGTAGAAAATGGAAGAGGCCCAAATATTATTAAAAAATGGGTTGTGCAATATTCAGGAAGTCACATATTGAGCTACAAAAGTTGAAATAATACTTACAATGGAACATTATAAATAATAAACATAGAAGGAGAGGGTGAAATGCTCTTAATCACCATAATGACACTAGAAATGCCTAGAATAACTCAAAGAATGATCAGGTTTGAAAGTTCTAGAATATTCTTGAAATTCCACACGTGGCTAGCCCCATATGTGTGAGTAATGGGGGTTGATGTGGTATCCTCTCGTACCATGGTGGTAAACAAGGTAGGTCAACGTGCAAGAGGCATAATTTTTTCATACGAGCTCTGATTGAGGCATTTTATGCACTGTTGGAAAGGTCTTGATGTGTAGAATATTGTTGAGGTCTGGGTGTAAATTACATACAATATAACCCCCAAAATGTAGTTTAATGCCTCAAAATGGCTCTGGAAGGTTCTAGACCCTAATTTTCCTAGCTAGGACCCACCACTAAAATGACACTGCAAGTTGATTCCTCCAATAGTTTCCACCTAGAAAATACCAAGATATATGATAAATTATATGATGTTCCAATTTGAATCATACCTTCCCATTTAATGAGGATTTTGGTCCCTAAAGTATTTACTGAATGAGGTGAGTAAATTTTCTCTACCTATTTTTTTTTGCTTGGAAGTTGTCCTTTCAACCCAATCTTCCAAAGGTCAAGCCACCCCTCTCTTGTAGTTCTGGACTTCCTCTGCAAAACTGTCTTTTTACAAATTTTCCTGAGCATCTAGTGCTAAGTCCTCTATAGTAGGTAGGAACTTCTCCACCGTCTAATCCAACATGGAAGGATAATAGAGTTTCAAATTCTCCATATTCACTATTGAGTAAATGTGCATGTATGGGGGTAGAATGAGTCTATAGGCATTATCTCCCACCTTCTCCAATACCTCAAAATGACCATACCACAAAGCCTTGATATTCTTACCAGGGCCCTATAGTATTTACTTGTTCAAATATAACCAAAATACATCTCCCACTTTAAATGACTTAGTTCTATGTTGATCATGTATGGATTTATACTTTTCCTGTGACTTCTTCAACGCCCCTTGTATATGAAAATGGATCTATCTAATATTTTCAACAAATTTCTTTGCTTCAACACTTCTCTTGTGATGTATTCCTTCATTACTCCTTGATTTCCATATACAAAATCCAAGGTAGAAGGTGGTAAATACCAAAATCAAGTTTCAAAAGGGGTATTACTAGTAGAAGTGTGGACTGATATATTATAAGAGTGCTAAATATACATCATATTTTCATCCCATGTCTTCAGATGCTTTTGATTGTAAGCCCTCAAAAGATGTACCAATGTCTCATTGAATACTTTTTTCTTACCATTTTTCTATGGATGGAATGTTGTATATCTCTTCAACTTCGTTTCCATATTCTCCCAAAGTGTAGGTCAAAAATCATTGAGAAATCTAGTATCCCTATTTGATATGATGCTCCTTGGTATCCCAAAGTGCATCGATACTTGTTAAAAGAACATGTTTGATGATTCTTGTCCTGTGATGGTATTTTTACAAGGCATAAGAATGCACATATTGTTGAACATGTCAATTACAAAAAAAAGACAGTCATGTCCCTTCCTATTTGTTGGTAAAAAACCCACAAAATTCATGAAAATTATTTCCCAAGGTCTAGTGGGTAAAGGTAAGGGATGGATAGATATTTCTTTATATTATTGGGCTTGTTGATACAACTAAGTATGCACCCTCTTATATATGATGCTACATTTTCTTGCATTTTGGGCCAATATACATACCTTTGTAAGTTAGAAATTGTCTTCCCAATACCAAATGTCCCACAACTTTGGAGGTGTGAGCCTCTCTAATGAACTGCAATATTTCACCTTTAGGAGCACAAATCTTGTCTATATTGTACAGTAACCCATAGTAGATATGATATTCAACCTTATTGTCACATTCTTCTACATGAATTTGGCCTTGTAGCTGCTAAAACACCTCCTTGAATTCCTCATATTCTGTGTTACTGTGCCTCTTTATATATATCATGGGTAAAAGGATCCATGTGAATAAGAGTTCCTAAAGATGCAATATTAGATGTGGATTTTCTTGAAGGAATGCCCACCAAATTATTAGTGATTCCCTTCTTATACTTGATGACTAGATGAAATTGCTACAAAACTCCAGTCCACTTATAATTTTTGGTTTGTTGAAGCTTACTTTGGTCTTGCAAGTACTACAGTGGCTTGTGATTAGTGTGTATTTAGGTTTCCTTTCCCATTATAGAGTTCTTTCACTTCTTAATAGATTTACCTAGGGCATATAGTTCCTTATCATATGCAGGGTAGATCAAAACTCCCCCATGAAACATATTGAAATGATAGCATATTGGCTTACCTCCTTGTATCAAAACTAATCCCATAACATACCCAGTTGCATTTGTATCCACTTCTAAGGTCTTATGCAAGTTAGGAAGTGAAAGAATTGGTGTTTGAATAATATTTGATTTAATCATTTTGAAATCTTTCTGCTGCTTCTTTCCCCATTATAAATTCTCACCGCTTACTGTTATGGCATGGAGTGGTGCAACTATCATTGAAAAATATGATATGAAATTTAGTAGATATTGTTCCACCCCAAAAACTCTCCTAACTTCAGTGACATTAGTATAAATTATCCATTTTATGGTGGTCTCCATATTTGCAGGATCTATCTTGAGATCTCCTCCATTGATCACATACCCCAAATACACCAATGAATTCTGAGAAAACTTACATTTCTTGAGGTTAGCCAACAACTGGTGCCTTTTTAGAGTCTCTAATACCTGCATGATATGTGACTTGTGCTACTCCCAGGTAGATATATAAACCAATATATAATCCAAATATACTATAATAAATGAATCTAAATGTGGGCACAATACATCACTCATCAATATTATAAATGTAGTTGGTGCATTACATAAACCAAATGACACGAACAACCATTCATACAAACCTTTCCTTGTATTTAAGGCAGTCTTCTAGTTGTTTTATTCTTTGAGACATACCTAGAGGTATCCCAATTTGAGATCAAACTTAGTGAAGTACTTGGCATGTTGCAACTGGTTTAACAAAACATTGATCCTGGTTAGAGGTTATGAATTATTGAGTGTAATCTTGTTCAAATATTTGTAGTCGATACACATTCACCAAGTCCCATCCTTCTTGGGTACGATGATGATAGGTGACCCAAACGGTGAGGTGCTTGGTTAGATTACTCCAATGTCTACCAACTAATGTAACTATTTCTTCACTTCATCTTCTTATAGAACAAACTATCTATACAACCAAACATTTGGTAATGGGGAGTTAAGCAACAATTGTATCTCTTGCTCGACTTCCCTCTTAGGTGGAAATCCTTTCGTCTCTTGGAACACTCCTTTGTATGTCTGCAACAACTCCTCCAATTGTTGTTTCTATTTTAGTACATCCCTCCTAGGATGCCTTTAATCTTATCGATTAATCACCCAACTGATTCTTTTGTAAGAAAATCTAAACATACTTATTACTTGAACAAATAAGTTTTTTGGCTTGGTTGGAACTTGCCAATGAGACATTTAGTTTACCTTTATGTGCATTAATCATGAAAGAATTCCCATCCTTGATAATGAAGTATTGTTTTTCTCTCCACATGAATATTATATCCCTCATATACATATAGGGGATTCCAAACACTACGCCACATAGGTCAAGGGGTTCTACATATACCTCCACTTCATCAACAAAATATGCACTTACAACAAATTTGATCTTACATTATTTCGTGACCTTGATCTCTTCATCATTTTTTACCCACCCTAATGGATATGGGCTAGAATGATCATGAAACTCTAACCCAAGCTTGCTGACAAGATTGGATGCTATGATATTTTCCTATGAAATAGAAATGAATAGAGCATATACCTTGGTATTCTTGACCTACATCTTGATATGTAAGAGTTTCATCATCTCTTTATCTTCCTTGTGATGAACTCTAATCAAAATCACCTCCTTCTGCATTGAAGCACAAACAATCTTCTCTTCCAAATCTGATTTTCTCTCTACTTGATTGCATGAATCCATGGGTAGAAGGTTCTTCTTCTTGGAATCCTTCTTATGGTTCTTAGGGTTCATCTTGAGATGTAGTTTCCAACACTTTTCCTTAGTGTGACCATCAATGTCGTAATGCCTATGATGGTTACTTGGATCCTTTCACTGGTGTGCAATGACTCTCATCTTCATGTGTTTTCATTTCTASTTCTTCCTCCCCTCCTTGGAAGTGTATTGGYGCTCTTTCTACTTGGAACCACTTGGTTGTCCTTTCTTGTGGCCTATATTTTCTAGATATTGTGGTTGMACATAGGCCTCATCAAATTTCTTGGGATTTAATATCATCACTTACTTTCACAAATGACCATGTAAAGCCTCCATATATTTGAGGAGTACATATAGATTCTTGGGAGAGATACCCAACATGATATCCATCTTTTTAAATTCARTGGCRTTGTAGTGTCCCTAAGGCCGAGCCCCATAGTGAACCATGTTCTGAAAAGAATTGTAACTATGATTTATAGGTTGGTGAGCCAAGTTCTTATAAGATGGAGGCTTATGTGTTGTTAGGCCAGGGAGCCTAAGTGTTGAAGTCCAGGAGCCTGTTGTTGTATATGCAATCGCGCAGAACAATTAATAAAATATAAACACCGCCATGTGTAGACTGACCACGATGAATGAGTGAAGGGGGAATAAGCATCCATAGAGTGGGCAAGGAATTAGGGGCTGGAGGGTGGGAAAAGGGGCTAAGTGTTGAGCCTAGGGGGCTTAAGCCTGTGAATAATATTTTATTATTATTCCAAAAGAACATGTGCCATTTATGTTTTATCCTAAGTTCCTAACCATAAGAAAGGTAATGCATGCCGAGGAACGCATGCAGTTTCAAGGGTGACAAGTGTCCACCCTAATGCATGCAAATAGAATAGACGAGGTAAGTTGTGAAGGGTATCTCTCCTCCATTCCACCCGACTACCTGAGCATGTAGGGAGCGCTGAATAGTATGACCAACCCAACCTCTGCAAGAATACCTCATGTGTTTCTGAGAGTCGAGAACCCGGTATTGTCTTTGATAGTCCGTGCACATCCTTTGTCCGACTGATCGAACCTATGCGTGGAGGTTATGTTTTGAAGCCGAGAACCTGAACCATTCTGCCATTGTTGAACCAGTGGGAAAGCCTGTGTTGTTCTAAAGAGAGGTCTCACCCTCTGTTCTGAGTCGTGGAGTTTGTGTCGACCCCTGCCGGAGTTACTTGTCACGCATTCCTGTGAACCATCACTGTGAGGCCTCGAGCCATTGTTGAGACTGTTTGAGAGGTCGTGTTTGTATTTCTAGTTGGCTATGGTAACCACGCAAGGCTGGACTGTGCGTGGCTTGATGGCCAACACAAGTTGTGATTGAGCCTATGTGTGATCTCTCTAGGTGAGGGAGGTGGATGTTGTTGGAAGAGGTTTCCTCCAGAGAGTGTCCAGCACTAGCTTCAGGCTCTGAGACTTCCTGATCCGAACTGTTGCCGAGACCCAGAGGGGGAGGTTAGCACCGATGGAATGTGCTTGTGAAGGTGTATACTCCCAGGCGAAACGGGCATGTGGGGAATGAGAGTATGATAGTAGTGGGCGTAAGATGGCGTCTTGGGAAGAATCCTTCCAGATTTTATGTGATGTTTTCCCTGTAACCTCAGCCTAGCCTAGGATTCCTTGCCTTGGGGTGGAGCTTAGTCCCAGCTCGAGGGTGACCCACTGCTGAGCTGATGAGCAGTGTGGTCTAAGGCTGGGAGGTTTGTGGAAGGCCTGCACTTGGTTGGTGGAATCTACCACTGTTAAAAGATAAGTATCTGATTATGCCTTAGTCATGTTTTGCAGGACTGTGTTGCTTATGTTATCATGATTTCCACTGTGTATATGAATTATTATGAAGTGTTATGGATTGTTAATTATAGCAGTAGATAATATGTTTACTTTGAGCTTGAATGTGTTTAATTGTTGAATGCATGTGGATTATATAACATCTGTATGAGTTATGTACAAGGTAGCATAGAGGTGTGCTACAGTTTGGTATCAGAGCCAAGGTTTCAACACTGAGCCTAGATGGGCCAGTGGAGCAGTCTTTGGACCGAGAATGCGAGGGGAAATTGGGTCTGGAAGGCCAATTTCAGACCCTGGTTTGCTCCAAAGTGTCAAGGAGTTACTTGACGAGTTTTTAAGCTCAGGAGGTATAGCGGTGTTATGAAACTATCGCTAGTGTGGTTTAAGTCCACAGGGAGAGAGGACTCCACACCAGAAGTGTAGGAGCTTTAGGATATGTTTGGGAGGGAAGGTGAACCCTCATGACCGTTAGATCTGGAAAGTGTGCATGGGGTTTAAAGCCCTTTGTAAATTGCACAGGAGTGTGGAAATCGCGATACATGAAATCCTGAATTAGTTAGGAACCATCTGAGCTGTCAGATCTCGGTTGGAAAACCCGATAGTCGTTGGATCTGTCAGGAGATATACGAGGGTTGAAACCCCAGTGAATAGGGACGAAAGCCCCGAAATAGATCTAGACCATTCGAATGACGGAGGCCACGTGTCGTTAGATTACCCGTTTCGGGAAATCGAGGATCGGGGACTCGGGAGTTCCGTTGACAAGAACTCGGACTCTCGCCTTAATAAATCCCGACCCATAATGTCGAGACGTTGACATGTGGCTAAGTCCCTATGAACGGACGAGATCCCTTCGGGGAATATCCGGGTCTGTAACGACCGTCCGGTGTGAGGAAGAGATGTTGGCTTTAAGTTGGGGCGCGAAATATAAAAAGGCACTGCGTTTATTTGATCCGTGATCATGACCCGCAATCACATGGGAACAGAGAGAGAGAGAGAAAGAGCTATCTTGCGCTAGGCCTCCATTGGTAATTCGGGGGTTCTGATTCTGCAGAAATCAACGGAAAAGTTGATTGAGGTAGTGGGTATGATTGAGGAAGAATTCAACGTTCTGGGAGATGGGAGGTGAGAAGAGGTGAACACCTTCGAAACCCAAAATCCTGAAACAATCTACACCGTAGATCGTGGGAGAAGAACTTGATCATTGGATCAAGTAAGTTAGTAGACAATGAATTTGTGATTTCGGCAAATGGAAGTTCAAGATGTGTAAATGCACGAACTTCTGACACCCGAAACCCTGAAACGCCAAAAGGATCTGCGTCGTAGATCTGAGAAATATCTGACTGTTGGATTTTTTTAGGAATGGATGTGGACACATGGAGATGTACCACATGCCAGTGGGTTGAGAAGAGAAGCGAGAGAGGTGGGACCCGATGACGTCATTAAAAAGCGACGTGGGGCCTCATGAACGTACTACATGCCATGGTGGTGAAGGGCGATAGTTGTGCTATGGGCCCAGAGAATAAAGTAATTCATGATTT